>MU012836.1:0-20778 GCA_011074415.1 Stictonetta naevosa | reverse complement strand
TTGTTATTATTTCAGTTGCGGATATTTCTGCTCTATCGGAATTACTCTCAGTCCGGGGGGGCTGTGGGGGGGTGGATGTTGTGTTCCTTCCCATTCTTGCATAGCTGCCTGGCAAATCATTTCCCCCCCCCAACATTCTTCTCCGGGGATAACATAGTCAAGATCGACATTTTCCCCCCAGGAATACAAATTAGGCCTTAGAAACGGATTTGACTGTTCTGCTAGGCCCTCAATTAAAGACTTAATTTCCTTCTTAAAGTTCCTAACCTCTCTGCTGGTAAGGGGGGAGTGGCACCGGCCTAAGTTGGCCCTGCACAGACCTGCCGTCACCCCCTCCACCTCCGCTCCTGCCGCTCCATGCTCCCCAGCGCGACTTCTCCAGGGACAGCGTCAATCGCAGTCCCTGTCTCCCCTCCTGGAGCAGCTACCACTGCCTCTGGTGCAATATTAGGATTATAGGGAGCATAACTTGATTCCTCCTCTGAAAAAGGAACCTTATTGTTTACATATAAATTCAAAGCCTGAATTTTCATCAGACCTGTATTTTGGCCAAAATATTGAACTTCCTTTTATTGGCTTTTTAGGCCAGACAATTACACAATATCTAACCATTTTTTTAATATATTTTTAAAATCTTTTTCCCTAGTTTTTGGGTTGTTTTTCCAAATCCTTATTCTCTCCAAAGGACTGTCTTTAGGCACAGTCCCGGGGTCTCCAACCTCACCCTGCTGACTCTTGGAACCCTTAATCCCCATCTCTTCCTGATGTGCTGCTGTGGACTTTACCACCCACAGGGTACCACACACCATCACCTAGGATTAGGACAGAGGTGGGGTGTACTGCCGAGCACCTGACTTCACTGTGCTCGGGGTACTGTACACCTAAGGGCCCCTGAGCCTCTCTTTCGCTTGTCTGTCTTTTGCTTCGTCCCTCTCTAGCCGCGCCCCTTGTGAGACTACGGAACTGGGGATCGGGACTCCACACTCCCTTCACACTATAAGTGTGTCTCATTCACACTCCCCACAAGAGTCTCCCCGAACCCACCCCAAGGCAATATACGGTAGAGTTTGCCTTACCTCGGTCCGTACATGGACTTCCCGGTCCGGGTTATCAGCAGTAATCCCCGTGTCTGTGCTGTCTGTCTGTGGTATGTCAGTGCTGGCCTCCCTTCTCCCCAGAGCTTCGCAGAGCCTGTCTTCAGATTAACAGTCTCGGTCCTTTGCCGGCCATACCGAGACGAGCCACCACCCCCGATGGGACTGCTGAAATCAGTGGGGTGCACCTTCCTGTGTGTGGTGGCAAGAAACCTTTGGCAGGCAACAAGATCCCAGATGAGCCCCCAAATTGTGAGAAAAATCTTAAATAATTTTCTTCAGACAGGACCTTCTGTGAAGCTGTTTTATTCGCGATTGCAATGGTAGGTGTCCTGTCAATCAGGAGCACATTTTAGTAAACAAATCATAACCTTTTATTCCCTATTACCCGACACTTGATCACCTCCCCTGTTTCCTCATTGGCTGAGTACTACAGGTTCACAAGCTACTTGACGCTCCTCTATACCATATATGTACAATTTTTCTTTTTTTCAACCCTTTAATTTCTCCCTTTTCCCCTTTTTTTCCCTTTCTTATGTTTTGAGAACTTGTGATCTTTGTTTTACTGTTCTCACACTGCTCATCCTGTTTTTTTCAAGCTTCCAACTTATTTTGGAACAGTGAGGCCTTCTACTGTCCACTTATCTACTTAGCATTTTACTTAGCATTTCTCCTTGTTGTGACTACACAACTACCTTGGAATACAGAAAAGTAATTCTCTACTGCAAAAACACAACTTAGTTTCTCACGGTGTTAACTCTGCATTAAAAAATGTATTTTTTCAGTGTATTGTTTCTGGAGTGTTTCTAGTGTAGAACAACGGTGTCTTGAACAGGATGAAATCTGGCAGTCAATTCTTCTGTGCAAGATGCAAGCTCCAGTCTCTTATTGGCATCCTGATGCAAGATGAGATTGAGATGAGTGGACTGCAGGATGTCTGCTTGAGCTCCAGATTCTGGGTTCCTGTTACAGACTGGTTGCTTTCACAGTGAGAGTTGCAGGATGAGATGAATAAGCTGCAGTTGGGCCACGTGCTTCACATAGCACAAGTATCCTCTGCTTGAAGTGTGCTTGCCTAGAAGCAAAAGGGAGCTGGGTGGCTTCTAATTCAGTTGGCAAGCATCATATGTCATAAAACTACAGAAAGTGGTCCAGATTATTTGCGCAGCTTTGAAGAATTTCTTAGTACCTAGTAGATTTTTTCTTCTGCTGACAACAAAGCCTCTTAGCTCTTAAATATACCTGGTATTCTATGCATAGCTCATCTTCAGGGCCCTCACTGGAGTGTACAAATAACAATCTGTTGCTTATGAAGCTAGATGTAGCTAATGCAAAGCAAACATCAAGGGGTTGTCGATCTCTTGGGACAAGAATTGAATTTACTGTTTCTTAAATAAGATCAATGAACCATTCTTTAGACATGAAAGACTGAATTAACAGTTTGTGACTTGCTGCCTTTTAAACTAATTTGCTGTTGGTTTTAAACTAATAAATTGTTTAAGCAGGTTTCAGAGTACAAAGGGGAGACTTGGTAGTGCTTTTTGTTTTGTCTCTTCTTCCCGTAGGGATATGCTCCACCACCAAAAAATGGAATTGAACAGAAGCGACTTGGGCGTCCCTTGAATATAACATCTCTAGTTAGGTTATCATCAGCAGTACCAAACCAGATTTGCATTTCCTGGGCATCTGAAATTGGAAAGGTAAGCTGTATGTTTTGTACGATGTGGGCAGTAGTCTGAATAACTTTGTCTAGTGTTCCTTCTAACCCACTGCCGGCAAGGCATGTGGTGTTACAAAGTGGCCATGTTTATTTCTGATGCCAGGAAACAAAGCTAGCTCTAGAAGTACAGTAGCTTACAGTAACACACAAAACTTGCATACAGGTTGCAAAGACTTCCATATAGAGTTCACATAGATAGGGAGTATGGCCTTCTTTGAGAGCTTTTTTGGGAAGTTTGCCATTAGGGGTTGCCTGAAATATGTCAGAAATAGTCTTTTTGTGGTGTAAACACAGAACAGTTCAGACATAAAAGGGGAAGCTACTTTGTAGCCTGATGGTGTAATCATATGAACATGAGGTTATGTAGCCATGTCTTAAAGTTTTTGTGGCAATCTATTGGAGGAAGGCTTTTTAAAGTGACCAGATGTGCTAAGGCCCTGTGAGTGGGAGAGGAGACATGCATTTGCTCTTGATGCTTTTGTATTTTCTAACCAAATGATACCAAATAGTTCTACAAAAGGAATTTTTATTTTATAGGGAGAACTAGTTCATAGATATTTCCATCTTTTCTTTTGAGATTCCTTATTTTTACGTGAAAATGTCTTTTCTCCGTTAAAACTGCACTTGTAAATAAGGTAAAACAGGTGGAATTTCTAGCTTGGAAAGTTCCTTGGTGGCAAGTTCCTGGGAAGTGTACAGGGAAGGTGTCAGGCTGCTAATGCCAACTGCTGCAGGGTGATACATCTTGGTGATGCTGTACTTGGGCCATAGTGGTGTGCATTTGTAAGGCAGAGTATCTAAGCCATGTGCCCATTGTTAAAAAGGAAGAGTATTCCTGGAAGTTGGGATAACTTGAGGGGGAGCTGACTTCTTGAGTGCAGATATAGGGAGTAATGGAGACCTGGGTGGGGGGGGAGAGAGAAAAGCGTCTTCATAATGCGGTTCTTCATGGAGAGCTGCACTGAGGGGGGGGAAAAGTGTGCTGGGCTTCAGTGGCAGGAGATGAAGCAGGTAGTGACAGGTGTGATACCTTTTGCTCTCTGGTCCCTGTAGGTAAATTTCTGGTTTTGGGGAAATGAGAAGTTATTAGTTTAAAAGGAATTGGCCCTTCAAATGGCCAGGTGACTGCTTAGGCCCTAGCTTTTCTAAGTAGAAGAACTTGCATAGCAGGCCTCTGCTATTCATCTTCTAAATGACACTCCATGCTGTCCCCAAGGGTTTCAGCAGGCTGATACAGTAAGGGCTTATTGGCATCTACTTCTCTGATAGAGGAGGGCTTCTGAGGAGAGGAGGTATTCATCCCAGTCATCCCAGAGAGCTTATCAGACTAGAGTCTGTAATATTAATCCTGTAGTCAATAAACAGTACAAAACAGTCCATCTTTGTGAGGATGGGGAAACTAGACATTTGTCTTAGTGGCTTCCTGTGCATTTTGATAACTTTATCTGTTCATCTAAGTAAGAGCTATCTCTGGTATTGCTGGTAAAGGAGGAGCAGGGTGGTAGATGTTCTTAAAATTCCTGCGCAGTGTCCGGTTGTGTAGGAGCTACAAGAAGGTGGCTGGCAGGGAGTGGAAATAAGGGATTGCAGGTTGTGAGTGTTATGCAGATGAATCCATTATTATTCTGCAGTGGTGAGACTTGCAGATTCTTCTCACTTGTGACCTTGGAGAGGAAATCATGAACAAAGGAAGCTGGCAAATGGCATGAATTAGGGAACAGCAGTAAATGCTAGGGAATATGGCCAGCCTGAGAGGAGTGGGTATAATATAACGAGGCTTGGCTTAAAAGCAGCAAGCTCAAGGTACAAAGAAATTGATGCTGTTGTGTGCCATTTGGAGGTGGTGTTTGCACCCAAAACAACATCAATCATTTCTTTATAGCAAGTTTGTCTTTGAGCTCTGCTTTAAGAGAGTGACAGTGGAAAAAGGGAAATGTGTAGGAGACAAACACAAGAAGCTCTTACAGACTGCATGTTTTAAGAAATTGTATTGCCAGTCTAAGTCATCTTTTCAAGAAAAAGCCCGGATTGTCTCTTGGTTGTGGAGAATATTTTTTGTAGTCAAGTCACAACTGGAGTGAGATAATTTGACTTGGATAGCAGAAGAATTCTGGCAGACTGCTGACTTTCATAATAATGAAGTCATCTGTCAGTACTTCACAAAGTATTTCCATAACTACCAAGCAAAAAATTCAGCATGATTTTTGTTTTTACTGTACGTTACAACCAGTGTAATAGTAACTTGTTGCTGTAGTGGAAGTACAGTGTTAAATCAATACTTCATCTTTAATTACTCTTTTTGTAGAATTACTCCATGTCTGTGTATCTTGTTCGTCAGCTCACTTCAGCTATGCTTTTGCAGAGGTTAAAAATGAAAGGTATCAGAAACCCCGATCATTCCAGAGCACTAAGTAAGTCAAATTAACCTTCCTGTTTGTCCTTACTGAGGGTGGCTGGCAGCTCTTTAAAACTAGAACTGGTAGTACTCACAAGATTTGCAGCATTTTGAAAAGAAAGTCCATGCCCAGAGTATCAAAGGTTCTTTTTGCTGTTGCTGAGGTATCGTGCATTGATTCAGTGTAGGTCCCTAGCTAGGAGGGAGGAGTACTTAGGGATTTCATCTGAAATGTTCTCAAGAGAATTCTGAGAGCACTGCTTAGTGTAGTGGGCAGTGAGGTGCAGATAGATGCCCTAAATATGTGTTTTGTTCACCTGTATGTGCTGCTAATTGTCTTGTCTTTACACCTCATTCCCTGATGATTTTATCTCCTTGCATGTTGGGTAGAGTTTGCTCTACTAAACATTGCGGCCAGAAGTGCATCTGCTGCACATCAAAACAGTCTCACGATGCAGTTTGCCAGTTGCCTGTGAAGCTATTCTTATGTGGTATTTGCTCTGAACTAGCTTCCTTAAATGCTCAGGGCTTCTTAGATAGCTGGAAACAAAGTATATATACTAGAGAATCAAGATTAGCATTTTAAATAGTTGTGCCCATCTCTAACTTCTTAATTTATTTTGGTAGTTAAAGAAAAACTAACGGCAGATCCTGATAGTGAGATTGCCACAACCAGTCTGCGGGTTTCTCTGATGTGTCCTGTAAGTAAGGCTGGAAAATACCACATACAGATTTGTGTTTTCATCTTTAGTGCAGAGTTGGTCTGCTTTTAAAACACCCTGCTTCAGAAACTTAACTGGCTTTTGTTATACTGATTCATTAATGCAAATGAGGAGAAGAACCAACTATGGTTTAGACCTGTGAATACTTCAGCTGTAATGCAGTCAGAGTCAAGTTGCTACTTGTGTGTGTATTGGGGTCTTTAATAAAAGGAGTGATTTTGTGCATGGAGGCATTGAGCCTACCTGGGAAGGGTGATAGAATAATTAAAGAGCACAGTGAGAAACAGAACTTCAGACCTCCTGGTCTTGGTGGTATTGCTTTTACTGCCAACTACTATAAAGGAAAAACAAACAGATCACCTAGTAACAAGGTGGTGCTGACTTGGGTTTTCTCTTTCCAGGTAGAAACTGACCTTGTGTTTGTGACTGGTCTGTTTAAGTCTTACACTGAAATGGGTATAATGCCATTCCCAGTCTAACATAACTATAGCTCATAAAATAATCAAACCTTGAGGTATTTGGCAAAAAATGACAAAGCGGGTGCTTCAGTAGGTCTTCCTTTTAAAAATAAAATCCTAGAAATAATGTTGATGCAGGTCCACTTGAAATGTTTCTGACAGTTCTTAACTTAGTAATAAGACTTTGAGGACTGCTGTATTGTTCATTCAGGTACCTTGTATGTGCTTTGGAGTGGATTTGCATGCAGTGACCTAGTGTTGGGCACTCTGTAATGAGAAGCGACTGTTACCTTGCTGGTTGCATCTGATTTCATTGTTAGCTATCCAGGTCTACTTTACTTTCTTTTCTTCTGACATTCTTTAAATGCACCTCCTGAAGCTGGGAAAAATGAGACTGACAATCCCATGTCGGGCTGTTACTTGCACACACCTGCAATGTTTTGATGCTGCTCTTTATCTTCAAATGAATGAGAAGAAGCCTACCTGGATCTGTCCTGTCTGTGACAAGAAGGCAGCTTATGAGAGCCTAATACTAGATGGGTAAGAGACTGGGCTTGCAGAGTACAAAATTACTTCAAATTTTTCACGTTGTACTGTTTTTGTGACCTGAGGTTTAGCCATTTCTATTCTTGTTCTCAAAAGTACATTAGACTGGGAGGAACCATTAGAATCCTTTTATTTCTATTCCCATGTAACAAACTGCAAGAAATCATCTTGTAACTGCATCATCAAACTCCTGAGCCTCAGCATATCCTCTCTGGAGAAAATCAAATGTGACACCTAAGGATGTCTCCCTTTTACATGAACTATCTGTGAGGCTATTAACTCTTAAAATTTAGCTTATAAACTGTGTAAAACTTGATTGAAAGGGTGATTGCTTCTACTGCTGTATGGGAATCTCTAAACTGTGATAATGTTGGAGTAGAACATGGGTAGGTTGGGATAATTCTTTGATTTTGATGTATGGATGTCTGCAAAGGCTGTAACTGCAGGTCTTCAGGGAAGACAAATTAGGGGGAGAGTATGTACTGTAGGTCAGTGTTGATTGTAATCAACTTCTTAACTGTCTCCTTTTTGCTTAGGTAAAGCCTGGAATCAAAATCACTTAACTTTATTTTTCAGGCTCTTTATGGAAATCCTTAATGAATGTTCAGATGTGGATGAGATTAAATTCCAAGAAGATGGTTCCTGGTGCCCCATGAGGCCTAAAAAAGATGCTGTGAAAGTTTCAAGTCCACAGTGCACCAAAATAGAAAGTGAGTATGTCTTGGATATTGGTTGCAAACAACCAAAAAAGCTTGATGCTTTGAGACTTAATTGTAGCTGGGATAATGGGTATGGATGTTGATGTTTTTTGTGAGATGTGTGCAAAGTAACTTATTTAAACTAAAAAGAAAGGATTGTATCTCTAAAAATGTGCATTTGTGGGTTTTGTCTCTATTCTTTATAATAACACTTAAAAAAAGTTGCTCTTGTTGTAGGTCCTTAAACTTAAGTGAAGATTAAAGCTTGTGCTCAATAATTCTCACACAGAATACTACTACTAATACTACTAATAAAACTGTTCCTGGGCCATGATGGCCTCTGCAGTGGTCAGGAAGATGAGCTAAAACAGTATTTTGAGATGCTGGTTCTGCTGCAAATTGAAACTGCTGATGTCAATGGCCTTTAAAAAAAAAAAAAAAAGTGGTATTTTATTTTCTGGTTTAGGTTCCAGTGTTAGCAAACCATGTTCTGTGACAGTGGCCAACGAGGTAAACAAGAAGAAAGTTGATGTGATTGACTTGACAATTGAAAGCTCTTCTGACGAAGATGATGATCCTCCTGCCAAAAGGAAGTGCATATTTATGTCTGAAACACAAGGAAGCCCAACCAAAGGGTTTGTCAATTTTAAAGTTAGTTATTCTCTAATGTCTCAGATAAACTGATGTGTAGACATATGGGATCTCTTTGGGATGCAGCTCTACTTCCCTTTCTTTACAGGGAGGATTTCGTACCCTTGCTTTGCCAGGGGAGGCCTGGGACAGCAGTGCGACCAGGCATCACCCGCCAGCTCTTGTGAGAGAGGCTGACAGGGAGTGGGCGTTGCCAGGGCAACAGTCCCATGCCCTCTGCCTAGAAACTGCCTCCAGGAGGGCAGTGATGCTCGCTCGCTGCCCGCTGCCAGCAGGGAGGGGCAACCAGTGTGTGAGAACCACCCACAGTGTGCTGCAGCAGTGGGTGTGAGAGCTCATGCGGCGGGGCACAGGGATTCTGTCCCTCCTCCCTTTTGAGTCCATCCTATCTACTGGCAGTCTCTGTGACCGCAGTTTTTACCATGGTCTCCACCAGGCAGAGAGCTTGCCCCAAAAAGACTGTGGTGACCCAAACAGAGGGGCTCTCCAGAGCTGTGGCTATACAGGTCTCTGGCTGCAGGGAGTGCCAGAGCCTGCTGCTGATGGGGGAGGGTGGCAGGTATGTGAGGTGCGAGCATGTGGAAGATCTGGTCAGCATGGTGGCAGAGCTGAAAGAGCAGGTTGAGAGACTGAGGGCCATCAGGGACTCTGAGCAGAAGATCGACTGGTAGAGTAGCTCCCTGGTGTGCCAGAGGGAGAGGTGCCAGGGAGAAACCTCACAATTGGTGCTGGACCCCCTGCCCTGCCCCTGTTGGGCAGAGGAAGGGGACCTGAGGGATGGGGAGGGTTGGGAGAGGGTCCCTGCTCGGCATCGTGGGTGAACCTCCCCACTTCCCTCGCATCCCCAGCTCCCCCTAAGCAATAGGTTTGTAGCATTGGACATTGAAGGGGAGGTAAGTGGGGAGGCGTGGGAAGGTTCACCAAAGAGGTTACTAAGGACAAGGCAGTAGACTCCATGCATTCAGGCTGCCTCTACCAGGAAAGAAAGAAGGGTGGTTGTGGTACGTGACTCCCTTCTCAGAGGAACGGAGCACCCCATTTACAGACCAGACCTGGACCTGAGCCATAGGGAAGTGTGCTGCCTACCTGGGGCCCGGGTCAGGGACATAACTAGAAAACTCCTGGAGCTGGTTCACCCCACTGATTATTACCTATTACTCATAGTTCAAGTGGGCAGTGATTAAATCACTCAGAGAAGCCTGTGAACTATGAAGAGAGATTTCAGGGGTTTAGGGTGAATAGTTCAAGGAGCAAGTCGTGTTTTGTTCTATTTCTTCTGGGGAGGTGAAGGACATGGACAGGGCTAGGAAAACACAGGTAATGAATAATTGGCTGAGAGACTGGTGTTGAGACAGGAACTTTGGGTTCTTTGACCATGGGGCAGTTTACTTGACCTCTGGCTTGTACTTGACCCCTGGCTTGTTGTCGATGAATGGAACTCACCTGTCTCAAAGGGGGAAATGTGCAGGAGCTAGCAGGACTTGTGGAGAGAGCTTTAAAATAGCTGTGACAGGGGAAGGGGGTAAAAACAGGGCTCACCAGAGAAGTGCATAGGGGAACAATGCTGAAGCTGGTAGTGAGGCAGATGTCTTATCTGAAGTGCATCTACACCAATGCATGCAGCATGGACAGCAAACAGGAGGAGCTAGAAGTGATTGTGCGACAGGCTATCTACAACCTAGTTGCAATAACTGAAACATGGTGGGATCACTCCTACGACTGGAGTACTGAAGGCTTCAAACACTTCAGAAGGGATAGACAAGGTAGGAAGTGTGGTGGTGTGGTTCTTTAATATTAAGTGTTTTGATGTTGAAGAGCTTGTGGTTGGGAATGATAAAGTTGAGTGTCTATGGATAAGAATCAGGGGGAAGGCCTGTAAGGGTGACATCTTGGTGGGGGTCTGTTATAAACCGCCTAATCAGGATGAAGAGATGGATGAGGCATTCTATGAGCAGCTTGCAATAGTTACACGATTGACAGCACTCATGGGAGACTTCAACTTCCCTGATATATGCTGGAAGTATAACACTGCACAGAGGAAGCAGTCCAGAAGGTTTTTACAGTATGTGGAAGACAGCTTCCTGACACAGCTGGCTCAAGAGCCTACCAGGGGAGGTACCCTACTAGACCTGCTCTTCACTAACAGAGAAGGGCTGGTGGGAGATGTGAAAGTTGGGGACTGTCTTGGGCGGAGTGACCATGAAACTGTAGAGTTTTCTATCCTTGGTGATGTCAGAAGGGTAACTAGCAAAACTGCTGTCTTGAACTTCTGGAGGGCAGACTTTGACCTACTCAGGACACTTGTTGCAGGGGTTCCTTGGGAGTCACTCCTGAAGGGCAAAGGGGTCCAGGAAGCCTGGACACTCCTCAAGAAGGAAATTTTAAAGGCACAGGAGCAGGCCGTTCCTGAGCCCCATAAGGCCAGCCGGAAGAAGACCGGCATGGATGAACCAGGAACTTTTATTGAGACTCCGTGAGAAAGAGTCTACATCTGCTGGAAGAAAGGACAGGTTACTTGGGGCGACTACAAGGAAGTTGCTAAGATATGCAGAGAGGAAGTTAGAAAGGCAAAAGCCTAGCTTGAACTCAGATCGGCCACTGCAGTAAAAGAGAACAATAAATCCTTTTACAAATATATTAACAGCAAGAGAAGAACCAAGGAAAATTTCCATCCTTTACTTGATGCAGCAGGAAATGTGATCACTGAGGATAAGGCTGAGGTTCTCAATGCCTTCTTTACATCTGTCTTTAATAGTCAGATCAGTTATCCTCAGGGTACTTAACTCCTTTACCTGGGTGTCCCCTGTGATTCAGGTAGAGAGTGGCCGCCCCCCCCCCCCATGGTCCAGGAAGAGACAGTTAGAGACCTGCTCCTCCATCTGGAATGTCACAAGTCCATGGGACCAGACAAGCTCCACCCTAGGGTGCTGAGGGAGCTGGTGGAGGTAATTGTCAAGCCGCTTTCCACAATATATATATCAGTGTTCCTGGCTATCTGGGAGAGGTCCTAGAGGATTGGGAGTCACTTTGGTAAGCCTCCATCTACAAGAAGGGCTGTAAGGAAGACCCGGGGAACTACAGGCCTGTCAGCCTGACCTCTGTTCCAGGGAAAATTATGGAGCAAATCATCTTGGGTGAGATCACACGGGACTTGTGTGGCATTCAGGGGATCAGGCCCAGCCAGCATGGGTTCACGAAAGGCAGGTCATACTTGTCCAACCTCATTTCCTTCTGTGATCATGTGACCAGACTGGTAGATGAGAGAAAGGCTGTTGATGTAGTCTACTTAGACTTCAGCAAAGCCTTTGACACGGTCTCCCACAGTATTCTCCTGGGGAAACTGTCTGCCCGTGGCCTGGACAGGTATACTTTTCTCTGGGTAAAGAGCTGGCTGGAGGGCTGTGCCCAGCGGGTTGTGGTTAATGGAGTTAAGTCCAGCTGGTGTCCTGTTACAAGTGGTGTCCCCCAGGGGTCAGTACTGGGGCCTATCTTGTTTAATATCTTTATTGATGACCTGGATGAGGGGATTGAGTGTACCCTCAGTAAGTTTCCCGACGACATCAAGTTGGGAGGTAGTGTTGATCTGCCTGAGGGTAGGGTGGCCCTTCAGAGGGATCAGGATAGGCTGGACTGCTGGGCTGAAGTGAATGGGATGAGGTTTAACAAGGCCAAGTGCCGGGTCCTGCACTTTGGCCACAATAACCCTGTGCAGCACTATAGGCTTGAGGCAGAGTGGCTAGAAGACTTGTGAAGAGGAAAGGGACCTGGGAGTGTTGATTGATGCTTGGCTGAACATGAGCCGGCAGTGTGCCCAGGTGGCCAAGAAGGCCTACAGCATCCTGGCTTATGTCAGGAATAGTGTAGCCAGCAGGACCAGGGAGGTGATCATCCCCCTGTATTCAGCTCTGGTGAGGCCGCACCTTGAGGACTGTGTTCAGTTTTGGGCCCCTCACTACAAGAAGGACATTGAGGCCCTGGAGCATGTCCAGAGAAGGGCAACAAAACTGGTGAGGGGTCTGGAGAACAAGTCTTATGAGGAGCGGCTGAGGGAGCTGGGGTGGTTTAGTCTGGAGAAGAGGAGGCTCAGGGGAGACCTCATTGCACTCTACTACTTCCTGAAGGGAGGTTGTGATGAGGAGGGGGTCAGCCTCTTCTCCCAGATAACTAATGATAGGACTCAAGGAAATGGCCACAAGTTGTGCCTGGGGAGATTTAGATCAGATATCAGGAAAAACTTTTTTTCTCAGAGTGGTCAGGTGCTGGAACAGCCTGCCCAGGGAGGTGGTGGAGTCACCGCCCCTCATGATGTTCAAGAAGCGCCTGGACAAGGTGCTATGAGATGATTTAGTAGCTTAGTGGGTAGTATTGGTGATAGGAGGATGGTTGGACTAGATCTTGTAGGTCCTTTCCAACCTTGTGTTTCTATTTTCTATGTTTCCAGAGGAGAATTTCTAGAATTTCTAGGCCTCTCTTTGCAGAAGGTTATATTGCTACAGCTACAGTACCTCTGTACAGGTAAAACTCTGTTAAATGGTTTTATGTCTCACAAAAGACTTACCCTGTTGCTGTGTTTGCAGGGATGTTTTTCCATGGAAAAGGAAACCGATGAAGCTAATGGACAGGATTCCCCTTAGCTTATCCCAAGTACAGGAGCATCATGCGTTCTTGCAAAGTTAGTGTCATCTTACAGGCTGTTCTCACTGGTTTACCCCTCTTATCTGCTCTGGTGCCCAGGAAAAAGGCTATGTTGCACATTTCATCCCTTCTGTTAGTCCTGGAAGGGAGGCGGTTTGTTTTTACTGATTGCGATTAGGGTTTTCTCAGTCTCCATGTTAAAATCCGGAATGTCTTGGAATGGTGCTTGGCCCTGGTTTTCAGTCACTGCCGTGCCTTGGTTGGCACAACCAACAGCTCCCCAAGTCCCCTGTCAACTCCATCTTTGTAGTTGTGTCCAACTTCAGCACCATGACTGGCAAGGAGAGCAGCTTCTTCACTGTTGTGCCTTCTCCCCTCTGTCCCAGTCTGTGCAACTTGGCTGCAGTCACAGTCTGTGGCTTCCATAAAGTTCTTGCTCTTAAACGGTAGGGCCCAGGAGAGCTGCAGGGTGCACAGGGAGAAAAGGGCATTCAGTCAGTGCTCTGCAAGGTGATTTCAAGTGTCAGCTTTCTGGTTAGTTGTGCTGCATGCATGAGGTGTGTGTCTGTCTCTCAGCATAGTGGCTTCTTTTATTAAAGTAGTAATAATAAAACCAAAACCCTTCTGTTCTGTCACTTCTTGAAGTTGTGAGCAGGTGTGCTGTCTGTAGTCTACAGGAATGTGCTCTTTGGTAAGCAAATAGTTGGTCATCAACTACTTTCAGCAGTGATACTGAAGTGCTGTTGTTTGTTGTGAGTACTCTGAAGGCGTCCTTTGGCAAGAGACACTCTTCTTAATTTTTATAAGAAAAATAGCTACAAATACATCTTTTAATGAAGTTTCAGAAGGCACCAGGACTTCCTTCCATGCTCCTGTGTTTGTCCAAGATGTCAGCCTGCAGCCATAACTGTAGAAGGACTGAGTTTTCTTGTTTCTGTGACTGTTTTCCTTTTCCTGTTTGAGTATGGAAAAAGCATGTTTCATTCTTCAAATCAAAGCCTAAGCCAGGCTTTTGGAGAAGAGCTCATTTCCTGTAAACAATGTTGCCTGAAATGCTAATTTTGGCAAAACTGTGGGGTGGCCTCCTGTTGGTAGGAACTGAATATGCTGAGATTTAGGAGGGGCTTGAGAAAGGAGGGTCTGAAATCCAAGCTTCTGAAATCAGCAGTAGTATAAATGCACAGTGGAGCAGTCTGGGGAGGAAAACATGAGGCGATAACTTGTGATTGGTGGGCTGAAGGGGGGGATGTGGGACATGTGGGAGTGGGACTGTTGGTGTTTTCACCGAACTGGAAGTTTATGAAACACTTTATGCATGTGGCTGACTACCTGTGATGTCTTCAACGGTGCTGCAAAGAATCGGGCAGAAGGTGGGAATGCAGAAAGACTTTAACTGGCTGCATGTTCCTAGGGAGCCGAGCTTAGCTTGGGTTCAGCTGTGAGCAAAAATGGGTTTGATGCTTAACTCTTGCGTTGGTATTCTGTGCTCCAGGGGTTGAATAATGTCAGTTGCATCCTTGGCAAGACAGGTTATCCCTGAGGAACAGTGATGTGGAGAAACTTAGTGCCCGTCTCCTGGCTCAGGCTACATGTGCATCCCTCCCAGGGCGCTCTGCAGATACAGAGAGCCACTTCTGATCACAAATGGACTGTTGTCAATGACTCCAGCACTGTACTTTGTTTTAATACCAACTTGCTCTTATGTCACAGCTGCTGTTGAGAGCAAAGATGTGATCATGTTATTATGAAGACTGTTATGAAAGAGGAAATTAGAGTGGAGTACTGTGTAGTGAGTAGCCACACTGTAGTTGTGTTGTAACACAGTGACTGTGTGAATGAGTGCACAGCTGTGCATAATTTCTCTTCTGTAACTAATGGCCAGGCTGTTTGTAACATCTCATGCTGTTTAAAACAGGGTTCTCATGTATCAGCCATCTACTGTCAGAGTGCCCAGCGTGACAACAGTTGATACTGCTGCTATTCCTCCTTCGTTAAAAGACTACTCAGTGCCATTCCATCACCCACCAATATCTAGTATTTCCTCGGACTTGCCAGGTAGGTGGTGGCTATTTTTCATGTGCATTC
The DNA here is from genome assembly GCA_011074415.1 of Stictonetta naevosa. NCBI lineage: Eukaryota > Metazoa > Chordata > Aves > Anseriformes > Anatidae > Stictonetta > Stictonetta naevosa. The sequence continues at coordinate 5,774 of MU012836.1, read as the reverse complement.
TGACAGCCTTATTAAATCTGTGGGGTGGGTAAAGAAAAAGAAATGGAGATCAAGTTTTTTAAATGGGACAAGACTGTATGTAGTATTGCACTGATGTGATGTCTAGACAAGTTTAGTACAAGCTGTCTTCCCAGTGTGAAACTATGCTTCAACAGTGATGTGAAAAACCTTGCTTCTGGGGTACGCCCTGACACTAGCACTCTGGAACGGCAGCCAGAAACACTTCTTGCTGTATTCAGTTAGACTTTATGTAAAGGTCCAATTGTTACGCGTGGTAGATGTGAGGGAGAGTAGCTGCTTATTTAAGTTCTAGAAATATAATGGCACTGACTCATCCCAGCCCTTAATGTAGAGATTTCTGCTAGCTGATTCTAGTGGTGCTCTGTCTAGACTGTATGAAAAAGGTTAAGGTGAGCTACAATATGTAAGCTGACCTCTATTGACTTTCTTTACCTAGACATACCCTAAATGCCTATGATGTATTCTTCAACACTGCTGCTAAATATCAGACAAAAGGTGGGGATACTGATTGTTTTCTATCCTGGCTCCTTGAAAATAATTGTGCAGGGGGACTCTGGGGGTTCTCTTTTCTGGCTGTAGTGAACACAGAGCCCAGGAAACAGTGACTTGTGACAAGAGGTGTCACATGGGCCTCCTGTACTTCCCTCACCCACTCTGTTGCCTGTCTCCATTTTTCCCCTACAACATCTCTGGGTTTTTTCCTCTTTTTTCAGTACCACTTTGGCAAGGGGATTGATATCCTTCCCCTTGTTTCTCTGTTGCCTTACTGCTCCCTCCCTCCACTTCTCCCTTGGTAAGAAATCCATTGTATTTCCAAATTGGATAGGAGACTAAGCTGAGAGAACAGAAGCTTAGAACTGTTTTGTTTATCTTGTTCATCTCTATCAATTGAAGTTTGAGAGTATGCATGACCAAAAGCTGTGAATTCTATAAAAGCAGCTGGGCTTAAATCTCCTTCAAAACTTTTCTGTGACTTTCTCTGATGGAGGAAAGGAGAGATGCCACTGGCCAGAACAGACCTGGAGGGTAATGGGAGAGGGAGGGAGGGAGGAAGCTTACCATTTCTTTCTGTTGACATAGCAAACACAAGGCCAAGTTTTCAAAACAAAAAAAAAAGGCTGTGATTTCTCATTGGTTTCATATTTTTAAACATCTTGCCTTAAATGCTTATACACTAATGGTGTATAAGACAGACACTAGTTCTCGCTGCTCGTAGAGGATATACCTTGAACTACTTGTAGTTTCCTCTTCATTCCTTTTATCTGTCTAGACACAAAGCGGGGATGATATTAGAAAAGTTTCCTTATTGGCTGCCCGTGGGTGGAGGAAGAGACCTGCTGCTTGTTTTTGGACTTGTGCATGTTGTGACTTTACTTCATTCCAGCATCTTTAATGTGATGACACTCTTCATGTCCCAGTTTGGCCAAGTCAGGTACAATATGCAGTGAAACTTGCGTTATGAACCAACAGCTCCAAATGGCAACCTCCATCTAAGCAACCACATTGAACCACCCTGCAATATCCAGTGAATAATACATTGTCATTCTCATTCTTAAAAAGAGCCACTTGTATTAGAAAACATGTTTTGCTGCTGCCTGAAGTCATTAAGAGTTGGTGTTACAGTGATATATTTCATTTAGAAACTGTATAACAATTGCAAAATCCGTTCTACAACAACAAAGTTCCTTAAACAACTTCTTTATGAAGAGAAGAAAGATGCATCAGTTTATTATCCTTCTTCTTTCTAGGTCTGGATTTTCTTTCAATAATCCCAGTTGATTCACAGGTATGTTTTTGAACTGCTGTGGGCTTAACTTCTAAGCCTGTTTTTTGTGACATACTGATTAAGTAACTGTCAGGATGTTGTCATCCATATTGTGCTTGCAATCCACTTGCTTAGACCACAGACCAGGAAAACTCATTTGCCCAACAAGAGGTGGTAAAAAGAAAAGAGGCAATAAGGGAGGATTCAGTTTGACTTCACTATGATAAATTCAAGCACAGGAAACTACTGATAGTTTATCTTTGCCTTACAGAAGCAGATACTTGCACACATGCTGCTGCCATGAATACAACCATGCATTCATGCTCTTAGTTTACGCTGTACCTGCAGGACAGATTGACTTCTGTAAACATACTTCACTGCTGTTTCTGTTTCTGTTGGTTTTGATATTAGTTGTGGATTGAGTTCTAATGATGGGATCTTCATTAGTTTGGGCATGTTACTGAAAGCTTTCACAAGTCCCTCAGTGTGATTATTGATGCCTCATAATCCAAAGCCAATTGAGTTTATGGAAATCCTGTAGGTCAAAAGTAACCAGTTAGTGCTTTTCCTTCCATGGAAACAAACTTTACACAGTTAAGAATGTAAGAATCTAGTTACAGTAAGTATCACAGATGGACTACAACCTTCAAGGGGGGAATGCTGTCTCCCTAACTAAGCTAGTATTCAACCTGGGGCCTTGTAAGAGCAGAGCTGAGGGAGAGAATCACCTCCCTTGATCTGCTGGCCACCTTGAGTTGCAGCCTGGGATATGATTGGCTTTCTGGGCTGTAAGTACACTGCTAGCTCGTATCTAGCTATTCATTCACCAGAACTCCCAAGTCCTTCTCAGCAGGGCTGCTCTCAACCCATTCATCCCCTAGTCCGTACTGATATTGGGGATCACCCTGACCCATGTACAGGACCTTGGTCTGCTCCTCAAGCCTGTCAAGGTACCTCTGGATGGCATCCCATCTTTCTAGTGCATCAAATGCACCTTTGAGCTTGGTGTTACCTGTGATTTGCTGAGGGTGTACTCCATCCCACTATCTATGTCATTAATGAAGATACTAAATAGTACTGGTTCCAGTATGGACTCTTAGGGGATGCCATTCATTACAGATTTCCAGTTGTATGCTATGGTGGAGTCTGTGGTCATGGTAGTGTTTCCTAATGTGCCAGTAAATGCTCGAGCTAGCCTGTTCACATGAGATATAACAGGGAGGAAGAGGAAAGAAGGGTTTGTGCTACCACCTCTGCTTGCTTACTTGCTGTTTTGCAGAACTCTAGTCTTGCTGTGCATGTGTTAATGAAGTTCTGCTAGTAACCTGTTTTGTGCTTGTTGTAGGGAAGATGTATCTTCAGAGCATACATTTCCCTTGTGCAGTTAGTCTCTTCATTCTTCATTGTTTGTTTCAAACAGTACTGTCCTCCTATGTTTTTGGATAGTCTCACCTCAACCTTAACAAGCAGCACGCCTGGCAGCATCATCACATCAACCAGTCACCACGAAAGCAGCATGCACGTTAGCTCCTCCAGCAGGAGCGAGACAGGAGTTATAACCAGCAGTGGAGGCAGTGCTCCTGACATCATCTCACTGGACTGAAACAAGAGGCAGCCTTGGAACTCCAGGAGAAATTGCACAGAGCTGCTTGTTGTATCTCTGGAACTTCAGCATCTTGGAAGTTACGCTGATATTTATTGAACTGATTTGCCTTCTGGAAATGGAGTAAACTCATCTACACTAGGAACAGAAGTGATAGACTTTTTTTTTCTTGCTTGTTAAATAGCTGGTAGAGAAAAGGCCCCTTCACAACATGCTTTTATGCTTCTGGCTTGTGCTGGAGAAACTGACTTTTTGTTGTTAGATAGATTCCACAAATGGTTTTTAATTTTGTTGTAAAACACAGCAATAATGTAAAAAAAAAAAAATTAAAATAAAAAAGGCACTTAACCACTCTAGAACAACAACCTGGACAACGGTGCAGAAGTGTATGCATTGGTGAATTTTTAATATTCTCACTGGGGTCTGTAATAAACTTCATTTAAGACAATAAAGCTTTGTGAAAAAAGCTTTGTGAAATAGACATGACTTGTGTTTTATGTTTTCTGCTCCCCACTTTTCCCTTACTGGGGAAAGTAGGGAAAGCCTCTGTAAATGTGTTTTTTTTTCCTTGATTTCATGTTGTTCACAACTGTAACACACTCCAAACTGTGACTTCTTCCTCTTTAATGTGTTTTGAGCTGGGGGAGGGAACAAACTATCTATGCAAGCCTTGCATTATACACATTATACAATCTCTGTGTGCTGCCATGTCAGAAGTGGGACACCTTCCCATCACCACCAAAACCCCCAAACTATGCACAGTTGGTTTGGTAACCTTAAGAGGTGATAGAAAGAAAACCTTTCAACTTCTTAAAGTCCTTGGTGCCCTTCTGTGCCATTACCACTGAGGTGCATGCTTTCTATGGTACCTGTACGGAGTCTGTAGTGATTACTTTCTCCAGAGTGGAAGTGTTTTCTAGGATGGCTTTGCCATTTCAGTAACTGCTGCATTCTGCTTGGGCATGCTGCAGTCTGACTTGCCACAGTGGAATCATGGCTTTTGGGAAGGAAAAAAAAGCTGTAGCTGCACACTGCTCCCACCAAACTGGAACTGTTTAGGGTTTAATGATGCTTTGTCCTACAGTAGAAAGCCATGATTAAAAGGCCATATAATCAGCTAGGAATAACTTCCTCCTCATTTTTTACTCCGAATCGGCTGCTTTGTTCATTATATGCGGTGTCTCCCTGCATGTTTCTAAGGGTAATGTTGGCAGTACTGTGTTGGAAGAGATTACAGACCAGGAAAATCAAGTAATTTCCATAGAGCTGGAATAATGATATTGTCTATATACGTTGACATAACTTTTCCATGTGTTGTTTCTGAGTAACTGTATTTGAGATTAGATTACTCTTTTCCCTAGTTATCAGCATTCATTTTGTCCTGATTTTGTTCTGTATTTTTGTATTTCTTTGTTCTGTATTTTTGTATTTCTTTAGTCAGATGTCTGGTGCTTTTTGCCTTCTATTACTGTTACAATATTTAAACTAAGTATATGGATAAGAAATATCGAAGCAGGATGTATTGTATCTCTTGTTTGTCCTGTAATTTCATCTGTAATGCTGCATTGCTATTCTTCATTGCCTTTTTTGTATTACCTTTCACATCAATCTTCAATTCACCTGTTGGTCTTATTGCATCCATTTTCTCCTTTCCTTATCTGTTAAATTTTTGTACCTGTTAAGGATCGGTTTTTAGCATGATTTATTTCCAATAAAGCCACGCGACACGTGACATTTTTTCCTAATGCCCTGCAGCTGATCAGTGCTCTCAGCATCACAACTGCACAGTAACTTGAACTAGAAATAGAGGGGGGAGAGGTTTGAAAGCCATTGTGAATAAACTGTTTAAAACTTACCTGTTACTGAAGATGCTGTTTGTACTATTAATATGCAAACTGACTTGCTGAAATGAGGTAAGCATTTGTGGTGGTTTTACTTGGGTGGGCAGCCGAGTTCCACCACAGCCACTCTCTCACTCCCCCTCCTCAAAGAGGAAGGGGGAGAAAATATGACACAGAGCTCAAGGGTTGAGATAAGGATGACTTAATTAAAGGGAAAAGGGAGAGGGGGGAAAAAATAAACAAAAAAAAAGGCTGTGCAAAAGCACAGAGAGAGAGGAGAAAAAAAGTTACTCTATTTCCTTGTTTGTGTTTTTTGTTTGTTTATTTGTTTAAACAGAAATATGCACCTAAAATAATTTTCTATCAATTTTAACATCTGTAAACATATATATGTCTTTACAGCGGATGCTTCAGACAACATTAGTTTGGCACTGTTCCCTTATCTAAGCCAGCATTATTTGATAACGGTCACTTAGGGGCTTTGTAAATTTTATATATTGTTTTCTGCTCCATAATTTTACACCATTATTATAGGAATTTAAAG
>MU012835.1:73571-85553 GCA_011074415.1 Stictonetta naevosa | reverse complement strand
TTGACCTCAGCCCGTCGGTCCAGCCTATCCAGATCCTCCTGCAGAGCCTTCCTACCCTCGAGCAGGTTGACACACGCACCTAACTTGGTGTCGTCTGCAAACTTACTGAGGGTGCTCTCGATCCCCTCATCCAGATCAATGATAAAGATATTAAAGAGAACTGAACCCAGTACCGAGCCCTGGGGGACTCCACTAGTGACCGGCCTCCAACTGGATTTGACTCCATTCACCACGACTCTTTGGGCCCGGCTACGCAGCCAGTTTCTAACCCAATGAAGCATATGCCAGTCCAAGCCGTGGGCAGCCATTTTCTTCAGGAGAATGTTGTCGGAAACAGTGCCTAAAGCCTTACTGAAGTCAAGGTAGACCACATCCACAGTTTTTCCCTCATCCACTAAGCACAACACTTTGTCATAGAAAGAGATGAGGTTCATCAAGCAGGACCTGCCTTTCATAAACCCATGCTGACTGGGCCTGATCTCCTGCTTGCCCTGTAAGTGCCGCATGATAACGCTCAAGATAATCTGCTCCATGAGCTTCCCTTGGCACTCAGGTCAAACTAACAGGCCTATAGTTCCCCAGGTCTACCCTCTGGCCCCTCTTGTAGATGGGTGTCATGTTTGCTAGCAGCCAGTCGAGTGGGACCTCCCCTGATAGCCAGGAGTGTCGATAAATGTTGGAAAGCAGCTTGGCCAGCTCTTCCGCCAGTTCTCTCAGTACCCTCAGGTGGATCCCATCCGGCCTCATCAACTTGCATGCATCCAACTGCTGTAGCAGGTTGCCAACCATTTCCTCATGGATTGTGAGGGACACATTCTGCTCCCCATCCCTTTCCACCAGCTCAGGGTAATGGGTATCCAGAGAACAACTGGTCTTGCCGCTAAAGACTGAGGCAAAGAAGGCATTAAGCACCTCCACCTTTTCCTCATCTCTTGTAACTAAGTTTCCCCCTGCATCCAGTAAAGGATGGAGATTCTCCTTAGTCCTCCTTTTCGTGTTGATGCATTTATAAAAACATTTTTTGTATCTTTAACGGCAATAGCCAGACAGAGCTCCAGATGAGATTTGGCCTTTCTAATTTTGTCCCTGCACAGCCTTGCAACATCCTTATAGTCTTCCTGAGTGGCCCACCCTCTTTTCCAAAGATCATAAACCCTCTTTTTTTTTCTTAAACTCTAGCCACAACTTTCTGTTCAGCCAGGCCTGTCTTCTTCCGTGCCGGCTTGTCTTTGGGCACATGGGGACAGACCGCTCCTGTACCATTAAGATTTTTTTTCTTGAAGAGTGCCCAGCCTTCCTGGACTCCTCAGCCCTTCAGAACCGCCTCCCAAGGGACTCTACCAACCAGTGTCTTAAACAGCTCAAAGTCAGCCATTCAGGAAGTCCAAGACTACAGTCTTACTGGTCCCTTTCCTGACTTCACCAAGTATCGAGGACTCTACCATTTCATGGTCACTCTGCCCAGGACAGCTCCCGACCACCACATCTCCCACCAGTCCTTCTCTGTTAGTGAACAGAATGTCTAGCGGGTCACCTCCCCTGGTAGGCTCACTAACCAGCTGCGTCAGGAAGCTATCTTCTATTCTCTCCAGACACCTCCTAGACTGCTTTCTCTGGGCTGTGTTGTGCTTCCAGGTATGTCTGGGAAGTTGAAGTCCCCCACGAGAACAAGCGCTGACAATTTCACAACTTCTGCCAGCTGCCTTTGGAACTCCTCATCCATCTCCTTGTCCTGGTTTGGCCGTCTATAACAGACCCGCATCAGGATGCCTGCCTTGTTGGCCTTCCTGCTGATCCAAACCCATAGGGACTCAACTTTATCTTTCCCAGCCTGAAGTTCCACAACATCAAAACACTCTCTAATATAGACAGCCACACTACCACCCCTTCTGTGCTGCCTGTCCCTTCTGAAGAGCCTATAGCCAGACATTGCAGCACTCCAGTCATGAGAGTGGTCCCACCACGTTTCCGTGATGGCAATCAAGTCATGGCCTGCCTGTTGCACGATGGCTTCCAGCTCCTCCTGTTTGTTACCCATGCTGCATGCATTAGTGTAGATGAACTTCAGTTGGTCCATTGCCTTCTCCCCTGGCCTTGCCATTGTTCCCCCTGATATACCTCCAACTAGCTTTATTTTAGCCCCGTCTCCCTTCTTACCTAGTTTAAAGCCTTCTCAATGAGCCCTGCCAACTCCTGGGCTAGGATCTGTTTTCCCCTTGGAGACAGTTGGGACCCGTCCACAGCCATCAGGCTGGGTGCCAAGTAAAGCACCCCATGGTCAAAAAAAACTCAAAATTTCTGTGTTGGCACCAGCCGTTGAGCCACGTGTTTATCATGTGGGCTTTCCATGTCCTCTCTGTAACCCTCCCTGCCACTGTAGGGATGGAAGAAAACACCACCTGTACTCCTGCTGATGAAAACACCACCTGTACTCCGGTTCCATCCACTAACTGTCCCAACCCCCTAAAGTCTCGTTTGATAGCCTTCAGGCTTCTCTCTTCAATATTATTACTGCCAGCCTGGACTAACAATAGTGGATAGTAATCAGAAGGGCAAACCAGGTTGGGAAGCTTTCTAGCAACTTCCCTGACCCTGGCCCCAGGGAGGCAGCAGACTTCCCTACAAGTAGGGTCAGGTGGAAAAATAGGGCCCTCTGTTCCCCTGAGAAGGGAGTCGCCCACAATGATTACCCTTCTGTCTTTCTTGGTGGAGCCAGTCATGAGGCATGGAGTGGACTTCCTTACCCTAGGCAACCTCCTGGGTAAACTTTCTACCACATATGTAAACTTTCTACCCACCAGTCTCTCAAGCTCCAGGGCCTCAAATCTGTTGCATAAGGGCACCTGGGAAAGTGGGGCCGGTGGGGTGGGCGTTGCATGCAATGTCGAGCAGGAACATGTCTCCTCTCCATTCCTCCTTAACTCCTAGGTCCCCTCCCTCTGCCCGACAGTGACAAGGCAGGGGATCTACCCGCGTTTGGGAGGTCTCAGCCCGGTGCCTCTCCTTCAGGCCTTGCAGGGAGTTGTTCCACCAGTCTATCTCCCTCTCGCACTCCCTGATGGCCCTCAACCTCTCCACCTCCTCCTCGAGCTCTGCCACCAGGTGGACCAGGTCATCCACATGCTCGCACCTCACGCACATAGTATCTCTGCGTCCCTCAGATGGCTGCAGCAGGCTCTGACACTTCCCGAATCCAGAGACCTGAACTTTCACATTTTTGAGCGGGCAGTCTGTCTGGGTGGTTACAGACTTTCTAGAGAGAGCTCTCTGCCTAGAGTAGCCCATCGCAGCCTAGCTAGTTGTAGACTAGATGAGTTAGATGAGTTAGATGAGTTGTTATGGGCAGTGGGGAACGCTCTGCCCTGCCTGCTCACCTGGCCTCTGTGAACTGCCACGCCCCGCCCTTCTGACGTGCTACGCCGTTTGCCCATCCTGGTCGCTCGCGCTCCCCAGGGGCTGCTTTTGAATGGCCGGGGAGGGGACGCTGCTGGCCCCGCCTGCGCCTCGTCTGCCTCCCTTGCGAAGGCTTCTGGGTCCTGGCCGCCCCCTCAGCTGCGTCGAGTGGCCTCGATGCTGGAAAAAAAGCCCTGCCTGTCCCAATCCCCCGCTCTGCTGCAGAACGCAACTGCCCCAGAGCCGATCGCCTCGGCAAGTGACCCGAGGCCCAAGTGACCCATATGAAGGGTGGGAAAAATTCTCGTGCTCTAGTTGGTAACAAAACACACTGTGATTTCAGCTGAGCCAAGATTTCACCTGTTAGCTTTTAAATCTACAGTCATTAAGTTTGTTTCCCTGTCTACAAGCCCTATCAACACCAATAGTGAGCCTACTCTTTGGCAATTAGTGGAGCTGCTCATTTCCTTCAGTGACTCTTATCTGCTGCCAGCACTTTCCTGAAAAACAAAGAACATAGGTTAACTTATGAACTCTCTATAGTTTCAATAGGAAAAATCACTCTTTTTATATATATATACATATATATATATGTCCATGTGCAGCAATATCAAGTTTGATTAGGTTTGCTCACTGCCACATGTTGGAACTCTCCTCTGTGCCTGTGAGGGTACTTAAAACTAGCTGTGGAGCAAAAGCAACAAATGAGAAGTGTGTAACTGCAGGATAAGGTGTTTTTTTTTGTTTTTTTGTTTTGTTTGTTTTTCACAGATAACGAAATAACACTGTGTTATTGGGGTACAGTAGAAGCTCATTGTTTCCCAATAAAAGTAACTGATGTGGAAGAGATTTGGTCCATCCAAATTTTAGAAAACTCTTTGAAGCTGAAATGTGTAGGTTCAAGCCCTCCTGAAAACCCATAGTGGGGAAACATCATAATTATTTTTCCCAGAGAAGGACCTGAACTATAGTTGAGAACAGATATATGTGACAAGATTTCTCTTATAGGGGAAGCCTGAAATCAAGGCTTATGTAAAGACCACAGATTTTTTCAGATATGGCTGCTGTCCTGTCTTAGGGGTGCAGTGAGTTAATTACTCATATAAAGCATCTCTGTGGAGCAGTCTTAAATTATTGGAGTGACAACAAAGAGGCTGAAGCATAGCATAAATAAAATCATTTTTCTTTGGCTGAGTCCATCCTATAACTACATTTCTTTGGTGCAAAAGTACAGTTTTAACATCACAGAAACTTTTTCTGGATCAAAATCAAACCTGGTCACTTCCTCTTTCACCACTATAAAATTCCAAATGAAAAAACAAAAAAAAAAACAAAAAAAAAAAAACAAAAAAAAAACCATGATTGAGTTTTGGTCAGTGTGTCATTTCTTAGTGTCTCCTGCTGTCAGGCCCAGGTACCTGTACTGTTAACTGAGGAACTGACATTATATGTACAATGTTTTGCTGTACTCTGCCTTAGCATACTGTATGTGCTCTGCTTTTGGAAGAGCAAAGCAGCCAGTTTGGCCTCAGTTCAATGTGGCCATATGCACATATACTTTCCTAGTAGGTTTTGCTTTCACAGCTTGTCTACATGGGGAAGTTAGATTAGTGTATGAATTTACAACACACTAGCTACCGCGTATGGTTGAAGCACAGGCTACACTGAACCCCATGAGCTACAACTTTCTGTACACCTTTCTGACTGGCAGGGGAAGCTAAAATTAGAAATAGCTTCAGGAAAATTTCCCCATTCTATTCCTGGCCTGTCAAAACGATACAGAAGATGGTTTGGGCTCTTGTTAAGATCCTATTGTTCCCCTTTCTTCAGGAAATTCAAGTTACTGCTATAAATGTCTATCAAGTTTTTAAAAAGACTTCTAAATGGTGTTGAAGATAGCAGTGAAAATAAGCAAAGGTACAGTTCCTGTCTTCCTGAGGAGCCGCTAAGGTCACTTGGCCTGTTCAGCCTGGAGAAGAGAAGGCTGAGGGGGGACCTCATCGCAGTCTACAACTTCCTCACGAGAGGGAGTGGAGAGGCAGGTGACGTATTCTCTGTAAACACCAGTGACAGGACCCATGGGAATGGGGTTAAGCTGAGGCAGGGGAAGTTTAGGCTGGACATCAGGAAGAGGTTCTTCACCGAGAGGGTGGTCGCACACTGGAACAGGCTCCCCACTGTAGTCACTGCACCAAGCCTGTCTGAATTTAAGAAGCCATTGGACTGTGCACTTAGTCACATGGTCTAAATTTTGGGGTAGACCTGTGCTGTGTGAGGAGTTGGACTTGATGATCCATATGGGTCCCTTCCAACTCAAGATATGCTATGATACTGTGATTCTATGATTCCTACTTTCATGGAAAAATGTGGCAGTTGCATTGCTCTGAGGCCTGTGCTCTCTGTAGAAATGTCATGGCAAGTACTACAAGGACTCAGCCATTCTACAATATGCAGATCAATGGATATGTGCCTTGCTCACATAATATGAAAACAAAATCAGATATTCACTTAAAAAAAAAAAAAAAGTAAATAAAATGTATATATATATGTATATTTACTTTCAGTGTACCCAATGTCCAAGATGACAAATCAGAAGGCACATTACATCCTGTTCATGTTACAGCCCACCTATTACCTATGAAAATCTAGGAATGCATGGCTGAAGAACCAGTACCATGTACCAGCAACTTTTGGTCCATTTTTTAGCCTTTCTAAAAGCATGAAAGTGAGGAAGAGATACACAGAATCACAGAATCGTAGAATGCTTTGGGTTGGAAGGGACCTTAAATTCCAACCTCACCACCATTTTCAGGGACACCTCCCACCAGACCAGGTTGCCCAAAGACCCATCCAACCTGACCTTGAACACCTCCAGGGTTCCATCTTCCAGGGTACATCCACATCTTCTCTGGACAACCTGTTCCAGTGTTTTTCCAGCCTCTGAGTAAAGAAGTTCTTCCTAATATTTAACCTAAATCTACCTATTTTTGTAGTTTAAAGCCATTCCCCCTTCTCCTGTCACTCCAATCCCTGACAAAGAGTCCCTCCCCAGCTTTCCTGTAGCCCCCTTTAGGTAGTTGAAAGCCTCTATAAGGTATCCCAGGAGCCTTCTCTTCTCCAGGCTGAACAACCCTAACTGCCTCAGCCTGTCGTCATAGAAGAGGTACTCCATCCTTCTGATCATCCTCATGGCCTTCCTTTGGACTTGCTCCAATATGTCCAACCCCTTCTAAAAATCTGTACTTTTACCTTGCACAAGTGACAGAAACATCTCTTGAAGAGCTGTTTCTGGAAAGCTACAGGCTCAATGTACAGCACCATTGTAAATGGTCTTGTTACATTGCAATTGCTCAGTCCTGCATTTCAGTTATCACAGCTGCCTGTATGTTGAACTGGTGGTGTGATTTCAAAGAGCCATTGATTTTCAGGGAAGGATTGAGGACAGATGGTCTGACTCTAGTATTGCACTTTTTTCATTATAACTTCCCTAGGTTTTTAGAGGTGTGTGGATTTGTCTCAACTCCTTTCCTCTTTTCAGCCTTTGATTCTCAGTCATGGCTACCTAATGGGGAAAAAAAGGTCCAAATTCCTTAGCACAACTGAGGTACCATACACTCAAAGAATTGCTAAAACTTCTCACCTCTCAGAGATGAAGAAAGGGACAACTGGAAGGAACAAGATGGTTTCAGAGAAAGAAAAAAAAAGGCACTTCTGTACCAGAAACTGCTTATTAAAAAAAAAAAAAAAAAAAAAAAAAAAAAAAAAAAGAGCCAACCAAACAAAAGTATTCCCAAAGTACCTTCTGCAAAATAAGTGATAAACTATGTTTAGATAGCTTGAGGCTAAGCAAATAAAACAGATGAGAGATGGGCTGGTTCTGCCACTGCAGACAGTAAATCACTGGGATTTGTATTATCTACCCCAGTGGTGGAATGATCTCTTCCAGGCACTTAAATTCTTGAGAACTGCCACTGATAGCCACTGAAAAGTTGATTATAACCAATTTGTTTGGAATCAAGACTGCTTACCAACAGTTGAAGGACATTACAGTCAATTGCTATGTCTAGTGTAGACAATGCCTGAAAACAACCCTGGCTGTCTGGAGTGAGTTGTTCTGTGTTTGTTTGTTTTGTCTTTAGTTACTACATCTTTTATATGTCTTTTGTGTATTGTTCATCTGGAAGTTGAGTGCTTTCTTGCTTACTCTATCACCTTTTTTTCACCCCATTACAGGGTCACCATGTAAAGCTTTGAAGGTTTGACTCACAGGCATGGAACAAAATTTGTTTCAGGTGATAATGTTTCCCAGTAGGCAAGTGTTTGGATTGTTGGAAAAGTAGTTTGTTATGAGAATATAAAACCAGTTTCCAGGATGAACAAGGGATTTTTATTTTTATTTTATTTTTTTCCTTTGCAGTTCAGAGTTAGTAAGCAATAGCCTGAGGGGGTAAACTCAAAATCAGGCTGGATAATTCCTTATTTTCATTTTGGTATCCTTTTGCCTCCACCCAGCTAAGCTCTACAAAATTATTTTCCTTGTTGTGTAGGTAGCTGGGATCTGGAAAACTAAGCTCAATATTTCTAGTGTGTGGCCTGAAGATTTAAAATTTAGTAACCATTTGATACAGGCACTTCATGAATCTCCAAGGGTGGGTCATGCAGGGAGAGTACTTCCTCTCTGAGAATGACTTAACCAGGACTAGGAGTGGCAGGCATCCAAATGAGGGACAGGAAGCTATGACTTCCCACACTTCCCACAGCTGAATGCCATAAATATGACCTCTAGGATGGTCGGATGATTCCTTTAACTGGCTGCCATGACCCTTCCACAGATATGAGGCTTATATGAAGTGTATGCCTGTCTATGAAAAAGGCTAAGGCTAATGGATCTGTTTTGAAAACAACATATTGAAACTGAAGTTATACTCAGGCAACTGAAGTTTACGCTCTTCTACCTTGGATGTTAGATTTTTTTTTTTTTTTTTTTTTTTTGCCTTGCCTGAAACATAAACTTGGTGAGCTTACTTACCTTTTAAATGTACCATCATCTACCTCTGCTTGCCAGGGAAGATGGATTAATTTTTCCCAACATACACAGCTCAGATCAAAAGCATACTGTAATAATAGTTGCTACTGGCCTGTGGACAGATAATGATTTAGGCCTCTGCACAGATTCACCTGTACACCACTCACTTTCAAAGGTCAGACTCTCCCAGCCCTTGGAAATAAATGAAAAATCTGACTTTATTTACTAGGATAAACTTTCTTTAGATCAATAAAATTTATTTAGGATAAATACACACAATGAGCTAGTTAGTCCCTCATAGGTGTCTGAAATTAGGTAACAGTTTAACAGATGTAGTAGTAACTTGGACTAATGTCCCAGCATCCCAGTTGCCTCTGTGTTATTAACTGGCAGGTCCTTCAGCCAGAGTATTTGTGAAGAAAAAAAAAATCTGAAATATAGAATCCATTTAACATTTTTTTTTTTTTTTTCCAAATAAGTTTCACCCCTATATATGCTTGAGGGAAAGTACTTGTGTTTCAGAGGAATATAGGATAAAAGATCATAAAGGTTAACGTTGCTGAGACAGCATGTGATATTGCCCTAAACCACTTGGAAACCACTTCACCTAACCCCTTAGAAACCAATTCACCTAACTTTAAACTTGTAAGGTATAGCATTTCATAGTTGAGTTAATCAAGCTAGTTTCCCCTTGTCAAGGTATAAATAAAGATACTCAGGATGTGATTCATCTCATTCTAGTGTATACCACTAGAAAGCCAAAGTTCATAAGGCTCTAAATTTTTCCCTTGATACTCTTCAAAAATAACAAATCTAAAAGGTCCATTCAACTCCCAGTATAGCCCACACACTTTTCCTATGCAGCTATTTATGTTCTTCCAGCGGAGATTAAATAAGCATTTTCCCTCCCCGCATTTGAGTTTCCAGTGTAATTTAATTCTATGAATAATTACAGTTTCCACTACATTGCATGGTCTGTGTTTGATGTTTAAGCAATCCTGTCACTAACTCTGAGGACAACTGTGTAAGCCATATGGCAATTGTGCAGAAGAGTGTATTTGAGCAAATAATTTGACTTTTAAGCAATATTGTAAAAAAGATTTGTTAACAGGATCTTGTAATGAGCCTACCTATCAAATATGAGGGATGCACTCAGGAGCTGCCTATTTTTTTTACATTCCTACCTGGACTCATGTAGATATCTTTCTCCAGTTCTCTGGATTTTCCATGTCTGCATTTTTTGACTCTTCCTAGCTATTCAGAGAAATATGAATTTCAAGTGTCTTACCTGAGACAGACTTGGTACTTGACCTTCCAACAGATGAAACAGAAAAGAAAGATCGAAAGGTTAAATGATATTGTTATCATTACAGTGAATTCCTCCTCCTGAATCCACAGAGGCTTTTAAGAGAACTGCTTAAACTGCAGTCCAAATTACTATACCTGTTCTCAGCAAGGTAGGAGAGGTAACACATTAAAGATTCTTTGTGTAGAACATGACTCACATTGACTCAGAATTATATTGTTAAAGCAGTTTTTTGTGTGTTTGTCAAGCATCAGTAAAGGTATCAGATTTTGTGCTTCCTGGCTTACCAAAATAACATTTTCTAGTTAATTTCTAACTTCTGACTTGTACATGAAAACTCTAAAATATGAAGAGATGTTCCTTTTATTTGTTTGTTTATTTTTTGTTCATTTAGGAGAGCTGAGGGAAATGAATTTTGCCATTAATTTGAATCTTTGGACCAAATTTAATAAATGTTTGTAAACCTAGTGGAAATCTCTGATTCCAGTTCAATGAAAGTAAAGATGTCTAAATACACATTGTTGAGGAAAAATGTCAGATAATAAACAGAATAGAGTCATGATGTGGATTACACTGTCACACAACATAATGCAGTATCTAGTGTCTCTATAAGGACCTTACTCCATAAAAAGTTGGTGGTATATATGCTTGTATACATCTTAGAAGAAAATCTTCTGAAAGCATAGCATTAGGATGGGAGTAATATTGTTCAATTTAAAACATACAAATTTAGGAATATAAACTTAAGTAACCTTCTTGGTTCCTTCTCTCACCAGTAGGTGTGCTGACTCATACGTCGGAGACACCCAAACTTTTAGGTTTTGAGTAAGACAATATCTATACAGTACCATATTGAAAAAGAGTAAATATTAAGACTGCATACAAATTTGCTGTTCATGAGATACTCTGCACTAATAAGGCCAATAAGTATGAATGAAGAAAGAACATTCACATGATCTCAAAAAGGTCATGAATCAAATTTTATTATTCTTTTATTAGACCCCATTCTTTAGTCAAGGAAGAGTGATTTGTGTCATAAATGTGTGTTCAACAAACAAAGCAAAACACCTTACCTTTGTAAAGTGCAAATTATATTTCCTGTTGTTTGGTCTCTCCCTGGCACACTATGAGAAGATATTCATCCTTGTTTCTGATTATATCCAGTAGGTATACCACCACAGCATTTACAAAGACCTTTTATACTGTTTCCTTTTCTCCTCCCACATGTAACTGATAATGAAAATTGGAATTATACTGAGAGATGGAAAATACCAATTTAAGCTCTGCAGTAGATAGCTGGAAGTATAGAATTATCATAAACACACCTATATACATACATAGAATCATGTAAAATTGGCATCATTTCTTCTCCTATCATATTAAGGATGCAACATGTCTATGTTTCTTTACTGGCTAAGGTCATATTTCAATACAGTTCTGTGCAATATTATATAGACTACCAATTCTGGTGGATGCTAATTCAGATTTCAGTATTCTCCACCGTGCTGTTTAGACATGACCTTTTTAACTATGTTCACCAATAGACACATTACAGACCAAGCTCATGTTTGTTAATCCTCTGGAGAAATGCAACTATTATATCTTCTGTGGAAACGCATTGGATTGCTAATGTAATATCTGTAGAACATGATCCATCTGAAATTTCTTGAGCTTTGTTCATCATTTCAAGGGGGAAAAATACTAATTAAATCTGACAGCATTTGCATATAGAGTCTAGTAATTAGATCAAGGATTTCTCTCTGCAATTCTGGAGGGCAATAACAGAAATTATTAAAGAAATTTGAGAGTTACCTGGAGTAAACAGTCACCAAGATAACCAGCAATCATAATTATCAATGTTTTAATTTGCATATATAAATAGCTATTAAATAACTTACAATGAAAATCGTAGATCTAAATTAAGAAGCCTTTTATCCTGGGCCTGATCCTAAGCTTACAAAAGTCAATAGATTATGCATATAGACTGTATTGGGCTTTGGGCTTTAAATCATGACATAATAAATAACAAGAAAAGAAATCTCTAAAAGCAAATGAAACAAATGAAAATTCAGAAAGCCTCTCAGAATCTAGTTTTAGAAAGGTCTCCAATATTCATATATTGCATCATTTCCAGCAAGAGTGAATATGTCATAAGAGTTTTTTGGTGGTTTTGTTTTGTTTTGTTTTTCTAAACTACTTTTCATTTAAAGGTGATTAAGTGTTGCTGGTATCCAATGTTTGAGAAAAACATGTCACG
>MU012835.1:41714-56044 GCA_011074415.1 Stictonetta naevosa | reverse complement strand
ATTTTATTTTATTAATTCTACTAATATAAGAAGAACATGAATGTGTCTTTACCTTTTCAGAGGTTACTTTCAGAAGCTAGCTGAAACTTTCCCAGTGTTTATTGCAAAATAACATTTTTGCCCAATGTACACTATTCACTATCACCTGAATCCCCAGTTGCCTTTATAATTTATGCTTGCTCTGGAGTTGGTGACTTTCAAGCCCTAGTCTGACTTCAAAGGTCTGATCTCTCCTATCATCTTTGTGACAGAGTCATTGAGGACAAGTCACTTCACTGACATACAATTCAGTTTCCCTGTCTGAAGGATGTAAATGACAATAATGGCAACCTCAGTAAATTGCTCTGAGATCTACAGATGAAAAGTGCAATATGACAACTCAATGACATTGTATGTAACAGCTTTGCTAGTAACAGCTTTCTGAGTCTGTGACACACAGTGAAAACCGCTGTGATATTTTACCTGTCAGGAAAGTGCTTTCCAGGCCAGATTCCCTTTCCACTGTATTTCCTGGTCATTGAGTATGACCTCCTGATGGTGACAGGGCTTTTTGAAAGCCCAACTCTTTGCTTCAGAGCTCTGCACTAACTTCATGTTCAGAGATGATGTCCACAAATAAAATTTTGGGGTAGTTCATGTTATTTCACACTGGCCTTCCATGAGAAAATAGCATTTTATGATTTTTTTTTTTTTTAGACTGTAATCATACATTATTTACTATAGTGAGATCACTTGAGATAATGAACCACTGCTAGAACTCTAAACCAGAGTAATAATAAAGTCTATAACTTTAGAGGGAAATCCTACCCATCTTAATTCATTCTTCTACTAATTATATTAAACAGACAGATGAGGAAGTTGCAAACCACTCTGTGACTTTTTAATTTGATTTGTGTTAATATTTATGTGCAATCATGATAATCAATTTTCATGCATGCAATAACTCACAGGGGGTCATCCTAGAACAGTGGGGCTGGATAAGAGCCTCAGACACCCCAGACATGAGATATGCTTCCAATGAGAGAAAGTGAAACCTCTTCCATATAATCTGAGGAGTTGCAGCTCTGGCTCTTAACACTTTTTTTTTTTTTTTTTTTTTTTTTTTTCCTAACGTAGTCTGTTCTTATAATCATTTTTTAAAAATAAAAATAATTACATCTGTACTGTGGACTTTTCCTCTTCATTAAGCCTTCTCTGACATTATCCAGGGCCAGATAATTGAGAAAATCCACAGAGGATGATTACAAATAACTAATACATTCTGTCAGGGTCTTTCTTCTCTCTGTCATGCCCTTTATAGCCTCTGTTTACTCTCTTCATGTCTTTATTTATCCCTCTGCATGACTAGGTCTTGTCTTGAAGGGCCTGTTGCACTTGTCAGCTTTACAAGTTAATGAATAATATAAACACTTCTTAATACTTCTTTCTCTTCTTTTTTTTTTTAATTTCCCCTCCTTTTATTTTTGCCTCCAACCTTTATCAAATATACACCACTTTCGCATTAAAGATGAAGATTTCTGTACTATTCTTTATTTGTACACAGTTAGTAATTTTAGTTTTGATTCAGAATGCACTGAAGAGCATGAGAACACAACTAAATGTCACTGAAGTCAATAGATATTCATACCCTGTAAACTGCAGATTGTAGCAACCTCTTTAACTCAATGTATCAGCACTTGATTTCCCCGTTGTCACTTTCAGACCTCTGTATTTCACTTGACATCATTACCTATACAATTTCATTTCAATAACTGAATACCTTTAGGAGTTGCATGGCATGGCACTTACGAGGTTTAAAGATTTCCTCTTCCACTGCAGAAAAACTTAATTGCACTGAGGCTGTGCTTTGCCAACACCGATTAATACAAAAGCTGAAGCTGCATCTTAACATTTTGGCTATGTGCATGTAGTCTGTTTCATTGACACCCCTTCAAGTACCTGCCCTCCAACATTCCTCATTCCTTCCTGAAACTCCATAAACATTGCTACAAAAGTTTGAAAACACGAGAGTTTTGTTTTAATGCTATGAAGTACAAGCTTTGCAAGTTGAAAGAAATTTTAGAGGTTCTATGCATGTTACAAGATGTTTCACCCAAGTTCTGTCATATTTGAGATTGCAACCCCAGTTCCCCAGCTTGCATGAACCTGCAGATATGTATCCATTTACTCTGGATTCCAGAAAACAAAACACCAAGCTTTCAACATTTGCAGTTCTAGAAATAAAAGATTTTAAGCAAACTAATAACTTCTTTGTTATTTTAGTAACTGAAAATCATTTTCTAAACAAGAGACCAAAGGAAATGTCAGGAAGGAAAATGAAAGAGTGTTGAGAACTCTTAACTTGAGCAACTGACATGCAGCTGACAGTTTTTCAGCTCTGAAATATATAAACCCTTGAAGCAAATGGAGTGGCAAACAAACAAACAAACACACAAACAAAAAGAAAAAAAAAAAACAACAGTATCACTTCTGACTTAAATGACTGTCAGAATCCACACCTAGTGGTATGGATCTTAAAACTGTTATTATTGTTATTTGTTCAATAACTGTTACCTAACTATCACCATAGCTATACTCCCAGCTCCAAGGACAAACATTAACATTATCATGCCATTTACCCCTGTGACACTTTAATGGATTTTATCTTTTCATGTTGTTTAACCTACATCTTCTGTCCATTATTTTTGAAATACCTGCCACAAAGTCAATTATACATGTTTAAACTCTTAAATTTTTTTAATGGTTCCTAATATTATGTATCTAAATTTCTTTGTATTCATCATCTAGATTCACTACCTGTTAAACTTCATCTAACCAGTGAACTAGGAAAGTATTGTATGTTTTGAGAAAAAAGTTAGTGATGTACCTTATTTCACAGTGCAAAATAAAATGGCATGAGGAGTCAGGAAATTTGGCAACGGTGTCTTTGCTTACCCTGTGAGACCATTCTTTGGGAAAAGGTGTGTAAAATGAAATAGCTCCATGAAATAAAAATACAGCCTAAATTGGCTGGGGTTAACAGTTAGGAAAAAACAGGACATAAAAAGGACAAGTCAGCATGCAAATGCTCATAAAATTTAACAGAATTGGTACTTAACTCTCATTTTGGTTTTTGTAAATATTACCCAGAACTTCTACATAGTGTAAGCAGCAGCATGTCAGATAGCTTGGACACATCAGATTCAGGATAATGCCAACTGGGCAATTACAGCATTTCAGTAGCATAAACCTGGGGTAGAATATCGGTCTTCTGAGTTCATTACAGGATGTGACATTAATGTTTCCACTAAAAAAGTCATAGTTTCTCCATTCACACCTGTACCAGTGAAAGAATAAGAAAAAAATAAAGCTGCAGAACTAAAAGGATGCTGTGGACAGAGAAGGCTGTTGAGGACTACTTGATGATTAACAATTACTGGACAGACCCCAAACCTGAAATGACCAGACAGACCAGTGTCCAGTAAGTGACAGACCATATAATTACCAAATTACAGAGCATAAAACTCACTCACTGCTTCCAATTATAATGTGAAAGGGCAACTTCACAGTTGTGCCACTTAGTAGTGCTGGGGAAAGGCAAAGGAAAATGTGTTAAAGGCCTAATGAGGTGTGTGGGTGGAAGTTACTGCCATAGTTTACGGCTGTTCAGGTTGTTAGTTCCTATAATGTGTCACTATTCAAGAGGGAAGGAGAGGGAGGCAGAGATAGGAGGATTTGTGGGGGAAGGCAATTTCTCACCGGGCTCACAGAAATAAGTGCAAGTAGAGATTTGCTTTCCCTTACTTCTTCCTGAACAGATCTGACAACTTATTTTAAAACAGCCATTTAAGATTCCCAGACAGTTTCAGTAATTGATTCAGCATTTTTACAATCCAGGAGACATACTTGTTTATTTTAGCAGTCTGAGGAATTGTTCCCTCGAAGCCCTTAAAGAGATAGGGCCCACAGTATATCATTAGGAACAGACAGCACAGAGGGAGTGCTATATACAGTGCTAGAAAAAAAATGCAACTCCAAAGACAAAATGTCAGCTGTATCCTTCCCCAGTCTGGTCAAATTCTGTCCTTGGAGCAGGGAACTCATAAAAATGTCCCTTTGGGTGCTGCTACCTTCAGAAGGTATCTTCTGTCATGTGGTGGCTCTGAGACTTATAGACAGGGCTGCAATACCAAATGAGACCCCATGTTCAACGAGGGGTCACACTGCTCACACACTACCCAGATGCTCTCAGACTATATAACCTCTTCCTCTTGCATGACCCCACACATTCTCCACTGCAGTGCAGACCACAACACCTTGTCACACAGAGCTGACTAGACAACTGAGAGGCAGTGAATGAAGTGCAATGTGTGTCTCATTTCAAGGTCCTTTCAGCTTCTTACCTTAATTTAAATGAGAGATTACCTCCTGAGTGGATTTACTGCTTTTTCCAAGAGACTTTTGCAGTTCATTCTGTAGGAAATGGGAGTTCTCCACACTGCCTATGCACCTACCTCTTGAGGGTAGGTGCTTTATTCTGTGCAAAGAAACTGCATGTTCTGCAGAGAAATAGTAATAAATTGCTCTCTGATGTTCTGTGATGACATTGCAGGATCAGTCCATGGAGATCCCAGACAGACCATTCAGACCACATGGCCCTTCCAGAACTGGCGTACTGGCAAGGCTGTAAATCCTGCATTATTAAGAAGTATTTGAAAATAATATGGAATGTCACCTGGGAAAAGGCACATTATTTTTTCCTGTTGTTTTCTCTTACTTTTCCAGAAAAGTAAGATCATGTAATTCCATAACTGTATTTTGGATGGGAGACAGTGTCATTCTTTTATTTTTGAGCAGAAGTATTACAGATATTTTGTTTCTTGGGAAATGCAACATACTGGCTTGTTTCTGGTTTGGACTTCAATACTGAAGTTTCTGCAAGATGAGTATTCAAGAGAAAAAGGTATTGAAATAACACATGCTTATCAAAGACCAAGACAAGAAGGTGAAGAGTCAGTGCTAGAGACAAGAAAAGAAGTAGGTACTCTGCAAAGAACTTAGGTGGCATTCAAATACAATAGTAATTCAAAAAAAAAACAACCTCTATCACAACCTTCATACAACATCTTTTGCTGACTGTCTCCTTGCTCTTACAATCCTTCCAGCCCACACTGACCCCAAGGGAATTACTCAGAAGGTTTCTAAAGGGAAATCCAGTTGTTAGACCTTCCCCTCCCCTACACCACCAAACAACATGATCAAGAAGCATTCTCTAATCGGTGTTAGCTGGCAGGATCTGAGCCATTGGAAGTGCAACAATGGCCACTTTTCTTTGTGGGAGATATGAGATTGTTCCTTATATGCACTGTAGACAAGGGCTGCAGAGTTCACCTCTCAGCTCCTAGAAGATGTTTTCACCACTTTACAACAAGGTCTCTTAAACACTTAGGTATAGAATCTTCTGTAGCTGGAAACCTCTAGATCTCTTGTTTTCCGCTACACAGAGAAAAACACAAAATTCACTGGATCCCAAATACCTCTAAGGATGTCTCACCCAGGGAGACTCCAGGGGCCATGTGTCTGCTTCAAGAACACTTATTTCATTGTGCCATGTGACTTTGAATTTCCAATGTATTAAAAATTCTCCCACCTCCAGAGAGTGCCTAAATCACTGCAGCAGCTAATTAGACTCTTATTTAGTCTTTCTGCAGTAGAACAGTTCCCAGTCTTTCCTGTGAGCTGTAGGAGGAACCATTGTATAACACAGAGTTCAGAAGTCCAGTAAAAATGCTAACCCTGCCTCTGCCAAGGCCTTTTCTGTATCTTTCCATCAATTGAAGATACTTTTTATTCCTCTTGAATATGAAAAAACACCTGTTTCCCTAATTACTGCATTAACTGAATATTCCTTCTTATGTTCAGTGTCACAGCTTCATTCCTACACAGAGAAGAGATTTTTTGATCTTGAAAAATGAGATTTTCTGTTGACAATAAACATGTTAATGCAAGCCTTTCCTGCTTGTATTATTTCACAGTATGTTACGGAACATCATTTTGTGCACTACAGCTGTTGGTATGCCATGTTGTGACACCAGGAAAGGTACTGGAACAGCAGCTTATATATCAAGAAATCATATCAAAATGAACACACCGTGTGAAAAAGAAAGCTAATGCAAATTATAAAAGTTCTGTTAGGTTATGTTTTTTATTATTATTATTATTTGCTTGCTTGTTTGTTTGTTTTTCCACATTATTGTTTTCCTCATGGAAAAGTCTTCTACACAGATACGTATGAAATGTCTCTTATTCTTGGTTTGATGATATACCCACTTCTGACAGAAAACTATTATAAAAACAATAATATGAGCTTCTCTCAGCATAAGAAGCTCATGTCAAGCAGAGGGTCTTGATCTTGAGCCGAGACCCTGAGCAAGAATCAGAAAACCTTGACCAATGCCAGCTGTAGCCCACTGGTTTCTCTGGAAAGCAGCCTGGGGGCAATTGGGAAGAATAACAACTCACAGGATAGCTGCTAAATATAATCTGGAGAAGCGAATGATCTAAGGGAAATGTTTTGCCCATGGAATAAATCCTTCAAATATAGCTGAGTTTGGGTTGTTTTTAGACCCTGACAAAGCCTGAGACTTTTGTTTGTCTTGGCTTTGGTGACAGAGGTTAACTAGACACTTCTTTTGCTTGCCATGACATACAGGGGTCTGGGAACTGTTTGCTTCTTCTCCTGAGAAGAGCATGCTTTGCAAATAGATTTATGTTAAGTCCTACTTTCAGTTAAAGCAACTGTGTAAGATTTTTATTTATTTTTTCCCTCTGGTTTGACTGACCTCATTAAAATACAGGACGTTGTAATTGTTCACTCTGCAGCCAGGGAGGTGGTCCCTTGCCACATATTTTGCTCCTTGAATTGCTTCCATGTACATTCTAATAAGAGAGGGGAGACTTTCAGTTGTCTGAACATCCTGAAGAAGAATATGCTCTGTTTTGCAGTCTTTTCAGCATAGGTGAGAATTTTTGAGGTAAGGGGCTGAAAAGGCAAAACCCATTACAGATGTGAAGGAATGAGGTTTTCATGAGACAAATCACACAGGGCAGTGTTATAAGTCACTCTTTCCCTACTCTTTCTTTTTTTTTTTTTTTTCTTCCTTTTTTTAAATGCTGTAATGCTTGACAGAGGCTGCTGTGGGGAATGGAAGTGGCTCTGCTGTCCTGAAAACTGTTTTATTGGATAAAGGAAGAAAATTTTTATAAAGGAGCGTCTTCACGAGAAATTCTTCAGACACTTTAAACCACATCAAACCTCTATATTTTGTTTTCCACAGGGAATGAAAGCAGTTGCATGCATGAGTTACTCTTCAATGACTATTACTTCCACTGGAAATTCTCTTCTTCAGTGTTTCAAAGGGCCTGTATATGGCAATAATCCATACTGGAACTTCACAGAAGAATGCCAGTACTTTCCTCAAAGCAGAAATCCACCAGAATAATGCTCAGCTAATAATTTTTCCTCTCTCTTTCCAAAACTTCTGAAGGCTCACTTTGACCATGGAAGAAAATATATCATGATGTTCACCTTCTAGCATTTACTGATCTTCAGGGTAATAGCCCTTGCAATTTCCTCACTACTGCAACACACTGCTCAGAAGTCATAAATGGCATCACGTGGAAGTGGAAATCATGCCATAGTGATGGACGTGGAGGTCAGGATTTTTCCAGATGACAAGCCAGAACAAGAACTGGGGCTTGACGTTTGAAACTAGCCCTGGATGTCAAAGAGTGTCAAATGTTGAGCTTTCTAAAGTTAGGGAAAATATTGCCTACTTAGGACTGTTTACCTTCCTCTTACAGATGAAAATTGTATGTATGCCTTTGAGACAGGTTATTATCTTATCTGCTTTCAGCTACAGATAATAAGATTGTCTAAAAAGCACATGTGCAAACTCCACTGCAGTATTCATTTTTCTTGAACTCAGAACATATTCTTACCAAAGCAAAAAGCTTTTTTTTTTTTTTTTTTTTTTTTTTAAGGCATCCACACTTCTATGTCTTTAACACATGCATTGCACTTGTAGTCAATCATTTTGGCCCCAGTGTGCCAGGGCAAGCTCCAACAATCCTGCCAGAAGAGATAAAATTATCTTTGCCACTTTCTCCATATTTAGATAACTATGATAAAGCAAAAGATCCTCAAGGCAGTGTTTTTGCAAAATGTTATTCCTATCATAGACAAAATAAAATTTACATTTATTTTCTGTTTCTCGTTGGTGTAGAAGATTAACCATTTCTTTCTTGATCTTTATATAACATTGGGTAGTCTCAGTTATAGATAATAGATTTTTCAGCATTTTCCCCTTAACAAACCTGAATACTGGCTGCCTATCAGTGCTGTCAGTGGTCTAGATACATGGGAAATGATAAACTATCTCCATAACAGATATTTAGACAGAAGGAATTGTCATGTGGTTTTTTTGTTTTGTTTTGTTTTGTTTTTCCCCTCATATACAATTTCTCCTAATGGCTCTCAGGAAGTCATGGTCTAAAATATGGGTATATCTAGATTCTTTGCTGCATACAGTTTAAGCAGTGACTAGTTCATACTTAATTGTTTTACTGGGATGCATTTTTAATTTCATATGTGACACAAAAATTAGACTTGGAAAAGCCTCATTATTCTATTCAGACACCCTTTTATTACAACCAAGAAAAGAAAGAAACCAAAACAAACTACATGAATTTTCCTTAGGAAGCAAAGAACGATCCAAAAGGCAGCAAGCCTACTAGAAAAGGCTCAAAACATTTGAAACAAAATAAGGATAAAACAAAAGGGGAAAATTCATTTAAAGAAGTGCACCAATTAGTTTCTAAGTCTAGCATTCTCATTGAACCTATACCTACAATATGATTAAAAGGAATGGCAAACACAAGTCACTGCACTGTGGGTGGGCTTAGCAAAAATGCTTTTGAACAATGCTTATGTCAAAGAATATGTTAAAAACAACAATGTTTGTTTGTTTGTTTGTTTGTTTCAATAATATGTTTAGAAGCAAAGCTATAAAAAAAGAGGAAGATCTTAAAGGTATTAGGCCTAGACATGGGAAAACTAGTCTGTTTCCATCTCTGTTAAACATACTCTTTGAGTTTGTGGCTGAGGAATTAACTCTCACTGTGCCTCAGTTATAAGCAGATAATTTTGTTTTTTACATCCGCCTTTTAAGAATATGGAGTCAATATGGAGAATATAAAATCATTTGTAGTTATATGTTGTTTATGCTGCTACTGTATCAGCCAGGGACACTGAGGAAGCTAAGCATGGCTATTGAATATATGTGTTATCAAACTGAAAACAAAATATATGTTCAAATTTCACAAGTCCAAATATCTATTAGTAATATAGACCATTCTGTTCCCTAAGGCAATGCATCACTTCTACAGTCACCAACACACTGCTTTTCAGATATCATCTCCAGGAGAAAATATTGCCTCTTGTGCTTGCTGGGATTTTTTACTGCTTTAGGATAGAATTATCAGGAGTACTATCAACAATTCTGTAAAAGGTTCAGCAAAGATGGAAAAAAAAAAAAAAAAAAAGATTAAAAAAAAATCTTAAAATATCTGAATCTGACAAATTTGAAATAATGTCATAACTTTCTACAAATATACACTTGTTCTAAATAAGCTGTGTTTGTTTCACACAGCTCTTCAGCATATTAGCATTATTGTGGTGTTTGCATATTTACATAGACTCCCCAGCCTTCTAAGAGAGAAATCCCACCAGCACTTTCTGGTCTGCTGAAAAGATGCATCGTATAAGGGAAACACCTACCCCTCTTTCACTTCCAGGCAGAAATCCAGCTCCTCATAAACACTGGGCTCCTTTTGGGGGTGCAATTCCTCTATTTTTCTGCATTCCCGTTTCCACACTTTCTCGTTTCCAAGAACACAGTGGAAAATAAAGTGGATGAGTAAAATGACAAACAGAGCAAACTTGCCTCAAGGCACTCAGTCATGCTTGAGATCCTCATCTCTCACTAGTTCAATGGTTTCTAGCATCCTTCTTTTCTGCACAGTTCATCAGGGGACAGTGATCACTCCCCCTAGCCAGTACCATAGGTTTTTAGGTCATTCTCCTGAGGTAAAGTAGCTGACATTCTGGTATGAAACACTGCGATCTACTCCTCTGCTTGGGATCTTTGACATTAATACAAAGGACGGCTGTTTTCACCATCTTTTCTACCAGTCCTGTTCTAAAAGAAAAGCCCTATCCTCACTCAGGTCTTTGGAAGAGATGTGAGTACCTGAAGAATAAGCCTGAGCTCTGAACCCAAAGCAAAGGCAGACACTTATCAGCAAACATGAGCCAGGTACCTTCACTCTGCACCCAGCCCAGCATGGCACCAAGTGGGGGTTGTTCCCCTGTCCCTGGCTGCAGCCATTGTACTGAAGAACCTAGTCAATGCATGGCCATGACGTGAAAGCTCTATGTGATTGCATGATAAGCATTATGTTAATTTATGATCTGAATTGCAGGGTCGATATTGCATTTCTCCTTCCAGTAAACCTGTGCATAAGGTCTATTTCCAGGTTTTAAGCCTTTCTCTAGATATCCTGGGGCTGAAATATTAGTTTTGTATAGCATCAAGTGTCTAATTCTACAAAATGGGAATCAAAATGGGAATTAAGTTTCTAATACACTAAAAGCCATTGAAAATGTTGTCCTTGAGTTTTGGTTTATACATGAGATATATTTCCAAATGTTGGCAATGTATTTATACCTGAATTACATTCTTCTTCATGAGTTGTGCCATCTGAGCTGACTAAGGTGTTTTTTGTTTGTTTGTTTGTTTGTTTGTTTTTGTTTGTTTTAATAAATCTATTTTATTGAAATGAGGATAACAACCAAGATCATGAAATAGGAAGGAAGGCTCTAACGATGTTTAAAAGTGATCTATTTCTAATGGTATGAGGTACATAAACTTTTACAGAAGTGCTTTCACTCAGACATGAATTATTGATACCTGCTGTATGCAAGGTGAAAAAAACAGATGTGATAAACAATGCAACAACTGTGACAAAGAAGCATTTTATTGTTTTTTTATTGTTTATTATTTTTCCATTTATAGAAACACTGAATACAGAGCAATCCTTTTCTATGAACTTCAGAATAAATCAATCTGAGAAATAATTGAAATAATTTAATCTTCTGCAATGTTTTCTGAAACAATTTTTAGAAAACTGAGCTGAAACTGCAACTAACATACATCTCCATCCACTTATTTTCTAATCCTTGGAGTATGAATCAGGTATCAACTGATAATTAAAATGTAGAAACCTGATTTAGGATCAAGGCTGCATTCCTTGAACACTCTCCAAATATGTAAATAGAGAGAAGTCAGAAGGCTGAACATCCACTCCCCCTCCCTCTTTAACATGAGGTTAAGAGGATATCCACTGAAGGTGGGTGTAGAATCTAAAATATATTAAATGAAGCATATTTCCATACAGTCCTCTGAATTCAGTGACAGTAATTCCCTGGTCTATTATTAAAACCAAGAATTTCAGAGCATTACAAAGGGGCTAGCATGTATTTAGATAAAATATTCAGATTTCTGGAAGGGTTGAAGCTCTCATGCTCCTTGGTGCGCACCAACTTTTAACCACTGAGAATCAATAAGAAACTTTCCTTGCCCTCTGAGCAGATTTTGCCTTAATTGCAAGGTCTCTGGCTTTTCAGAGCAGGTGGCCCCAGCCCCCTCTGGATGATCATACAGCTGCTGCTTCGGCTGTTCTTCAGTTTTATCATCCTTGGAGAAGAAATTGTTCTCTTGATGAGCTTCAGCCTTTTAGAAATGCATGTATAAAAATGCTTGGCTATAATATGCTCTTCTTTACTACAAGAATTACACAGTCAAATAATCAGCTGGAGCACTAACGAGGTATTTGCATGCATAATTAGATCACTTGTATGCACAGTTTCATAAGCAGCTTGAACCTGAGTCTGACAACTCTGAAGCACCAGGTAACACAATTTGGGTTGAACTGCTCAGGACAGGTATCAACTCTTCTGTGTTTCTGGAGATAAGATCGATCCCTGCACATCAATCTTTTTAGGAAAGATCAATACAGACTCTGTATTCAAAGCTGTATTCAAGCTGACGTCCAGCTACTTGCCTGTATTTGGTGCTTTCCTCTGATGGGGTCTGAGAGACTCTTAAATCAGGGACATCAATTAAACCTTTGAATTCTCAGACTTGCCCGTATTCTCCTCTGACTAAGCTCAGGGGTTAAAGCAGACATTAAACTGTCTGACTGTGGCCTTTTAAAGTGTAATCTTTAGTGTAATGCCCTGATATAGACTGAACATATGTTCTGAATGTTTTTCTCTCCCACTAATGCTCCCCATAAAGGATTCTCTCTGTAGGAAAGTTTGCGCTTCAATGCAATGGTAAGTTTTCCAATGTGTCCATCTGGGACCTGACCCTTTTCATTTGGAAACAGCCTTTTAACAGCTTCTTCACAAACAGATACAGCATCTGCTCAATTTATTCATTGTAGACATTCTTTATACTTGTTTCCTGTCCCTTTTTCCTTCTTATTTCTTAAGAAATGGCACAGGTTGGCTCAGGGAAGTTATGCAGTCTGCTGTGCATTGCTAGTATTAGGACTGAACACTAACTGGATGAAAAGGAAATCAGGAAATCTTGATTTTCTTCCAGGGCTTCTGTGTGTAGTCAGTCACTTTGCTTCCCCTTGCCTTGATTTCTAGCAGTGATATGGATGCTGTTTCATTTTTAAAGCACTTTTGAGATCCTGATGAAAAAGTGTTCTGTAAGAATTATGTAATATTTATGTTTGCATCTGCAAGTACTTAATGATATAAAATGCAAGTTAGCTGTGCATTGCGCTTGGAAAAAATAAAATAAAATAAAAATTAAAAAGTCATTTTTTACAGTTATCTCTTGCAATAGGAAAACAAAGAAAATGATTAACCACACCAATGCCATTTATTTGATAATGTGCTCTGATGCCTCCTTTACTTGCTGAGCTGAACTGTCCTCTTAATCTTTCATTTGTTTTTATATGCAAACTGTAATTAGGGATCTAAGAATCTGTGTTAAACCTTTAGAGGCCTGATGCAAAATATTCTGTAGTTAGTAAAAATATTCCAAAAATCTGTGGACGTTTTTGATAAAAACTTCTCTCTCTTCCTCTCCCTTTCCCCTAATTAAATTATCTAAATGGAAACATATATACTGGAGAATAGAGGATGACTTTGGGGACAACATTTGGACTAGGCAACATGCTTACACTTCACTTTCCATCCATTATTTGAAACCATTTCAAGATGATTAAGAATTTCTTCTTGTAGATTAACAGACACTGAAACATAAGCAAGAGAGGTCTATTTCTCTATATCACATTAAAAAAAAAAAAAAAAAAAAAAACTTATAAAGCAATACAAATGTCAGGTATTATTTCTCTTTTCTGTTTTTTTTTGTTGTTTGTTTGTTTGTTTTTAATAAAAGTGTTCAAAGTTTTCAAACACATCTTAAATGGCTAAGTCACTTCTGAGCTTTTTCTAAATTTTGATTTTTTTTCTTACAAGTTATTAATCCAGTCCACATGTCTTCCAAATCCCTACAAATAAGCCCTCTAGCTATGATTTTTGGAACTTCAATAGAATAATAACTTGAAAATGTTGAATTCAATATTTCCAGTGACAAATATGTTTATTTTCTTTGCTAGTGTTTTTTAACACCTGTCAGGTTTCATCAATTTCATTGAATTTTTCTGTATTCCAAAGCCACAGTGGTATTTCTGCTCAGGTTCAGAATCTGAAATACATGTGACATATATATTTGTGGGGATAAAATTTATGGATGTAGATGGAGAAATGCACACACTTACCACAATTTTATATATAAAATCAATAGTCCAATAGAATATAGTTTTTTTATTAAAAGTATATAGGAATTTTCAATAGAGATGATATTAAAGGTGCATATGCTCTTTATATCAGAAGGTGACAGTAAAAGGCCTGTGAAGGGGATGAAAGGCTGTCCCAATGTCTCAATGTGTTTCTTTTGTATGGGTATGTTTTCAGGTTCCTCATAACACCTCACTTTTAGAGCCAACCTGGATATGACTCTTGTATTCTAGGGGTTAATAACTTACCCCTTCATGGGCCCCTTTCCTGTTTTATTGCCTTTCTTCAGTGAAGGAATACTTCTTAGTAACTTGAACATGTATTAGTATTTCTCAGCCATTCCCTAAGATGGTAGCTTTCCTTCTGCAGACATTTCCTTTGACCCTTTCTGATCTCCCAGCTTCTCCAAGGT
>MU012835.1:12937-36530 GCA_011074415.1 Stictonetta naevosa | reverse complement strand
ATAAAATAAAATAAAATAAAATAAAATGCTGCATGTTTTTTTAGCTCATCCAGATGGTTCATGGGCTCTGGCCTAGACCATATCATAACATTAAAAAATGGACCCAGATTTGCAAAGGTGTTGTGTACCAGCAGCATCCTTGGGTGTTAGTAAGATCATTTGCTAGTGCAGAGACAGGAATATGTGCATACTTACAGATTTGGAGCCATATGCTCAAGTTCTTTCTGTTTTATTTTGTTTTCCCCCAAAGACCACAATTTTTCCCTCTCTTCTCCTCAGCCATTTTTACTGACAGAAGTGGCTTATTTTCTGCTTTGATCTCTCCTTCCAGTTTCAGAGCCTTTCTTCACGAGATGTCACAGCAATGCAAAGGTTAAGTCCCTTCCCTAGGCGGAGAGGCACTAGAGGTACTTGACAGCTGTCAACGATTTCAATAGGAATCTTCCTTTCACAGTGAAGGACCCTGCATGTCAAAGCAAGCTGTTCAGCAGCTTGGATTCAACCTACTTGATCCAGTCTGTTTGCCCCCTAGGATTGCTTGCAGGGTGGGTGTTTGCTCTGCACTTAATGCTGGCCTGCTCTTAAAATGTTACCAATTTGGTAGTGCAGGTACAAAATTCATTTGATTGTTTCTCTGTAGGTAACACCAAAACCCTAAATGTAAGTGTGATTCTGTCAAATGAAGATGCCCCACTTCTCCACATGGTTTATTCAGATTCCCAAGCCAGCCCACTGCAACCAATTATCACTACTCCCACCAAGTGGGATCCCAATCATTTTGGAAACCACTGCATTCTCCAGCACAGAAATAGCAGGCTCATTTTATGCTCACACATGATCCAAAGGATTTGGGACCCTGATCCAGCACTAGCTTAAAAAATTATTCTTCAAGTTAAATATGTGAATCATTGTATTAAATTCTGTGGACTCAGAGCATGTTGTCTTGGAAAATAATTCCCACCAAGATGCTGGTTTTCAAAAATAATAATCCTGTGAGATCTTTTTTTTTTTTTTTTTTTTTTTTTAGGTGTCTACAAACACAAGCAACCTAATACAACAAATTAACTATTTCATCTAATTTTCATGTTTTGCATTGGTACAAAGCAAGGTTTCTTGAATTTTAATGATGAAATCCACCATGCTTTACCATTATAATACTAAGAATTTAACCACCTTCTTTATTACAGTCTTAACATCAGCCATTAAAACCATATGAGTCACTAGTTTAAACACAACTAATTTGTGCTAGAGTTAGATGGTCATGGCAAGGTGGAAGCCTTCATGTCTGACTGCATCACTTGGTGAAACAACAGTTTCGCTCCTACTGTGAGATATGCTTCCTCTCTTGTCTTGGGCAAGTCAGTTGAGTTTGCATTTGTGTCTAAATTTTGCCTCTAATTTAAGCATCTAACATACGTGTCATTTAGGAACTAGAAGACGGGCTTCACTGCTGTCAGTGGAGACCTGATGATAAACTAATTTGCCTTATTTGTCCAGTACCATTTTAGATGTCCTAAAGTATCTACCTAAAATGTTTTCATGGCTTTGGCAGATTTAATGAAGGGTCACTGGGGACTAAAAGCCTTCTGGAACAGCAGTTGGATGACCTGCAGAGTAATCTAGGGCATTCAAACAACCCCGAACACCTTTGTTTAGGCAGTTATACTCTTTTAGCAATTTTAGAGAACAACTCAACAACTCTTTAGAACTGAAACCCACCTTCAGTCAATTCAATTAATATTTAGATTGTACTGCCTCAAGTGTAGATTAATTTGACTCATCTCTCCTTGACAATTGTTTGGTGAATTGTGGTAACAAGAAAACAGCTACAAAAATGTATATGACTGGACAAATCAGTCAGAGTGTCATGATTGCTAATTAACAATCTTTGACTTTTTTCCCGCTAGATTTTGGATGGAGGAATGGTGGATAGAAATAGAGTAACTCAGTCATTCTTATTTAACTGTTAGCAATCTGTTTTTCTTGGGATATTTCTAGTGCTTAAAAATCAATGTTCCCTTATTACAGAATTACTTCAGCATTGTAATACAGAAGTAAGTTGTATATTGGTGTTCTTAAAGATATATGGCAATAAACATATATATATATATTACATGTATATATATGCCCTTTCTGTGGCAACTTTGCTGTAGAAATATGGAGAAGACCAGAGACCAAGGACAATTCTCTTATACGATGGTTTGATCTTGTATACTTCCCTACCTCATAGCAGGTAGTGAAGCCATCATGTCAAAACCTAGAGAGACTTGTTTCTCTCTGCTGAGTATGCAGGATGACTGCAAAAGCCAGCATTAAGTTGATACCTGAAATTAAATTGGATGAATCTGAGCTAAAGCACTAAACTGCCTCTTCTTTTCGTCTGCCGTAACCTTTTCATAGCTCTAAGGAAGTGATCCTGCTCCCATCTCCATGCACAATTTATTTCATATGTACTTTCTCTGCTTTTAGGGTAAAGCTTCATTATTAATTATGGGTACTTAGGTGTTTGCTATTAAAGTAGTATAATATATGCTTTTCTGAACATCTCTATCAGTATTTTAGGAGGTAAGAAAGTATTATATGGGAAAGATGAAAGTCTAATTTCCCTTCCATTTTCTCCTGCCCTTTTTAGTCTTCATCTCACTGTCACTCTCAAGAATACTATAGTGTTTGATTTAATTTTCTGCAGGATGGGATTTATATCACAGAGTAAGGTCTCCGTCTTCAATGTACAGGGAAGGAAGAGAGTTAAGACACTTTAGAATGAGATTTAAAACAGCCAGCAAACTGAGAAAAGAGTAGCCAAAAGTTTCCCAACAGTGTTTCTACATATTGTGGAGGTGACATCTCAAATTCTCCCTCTCCAAAGCCTTTCTCTACATTTGAAGGAAACACTTCTGCTCACAGGGAAGTTACAGTTCAGAGCTTTCTTCTGCAGGTAGGTCCCTCTGATCTTTCTTCCAACAACTGAACAAGATACCAGTCTCCTCTTTCAAAGCATGTTGAGAAGGAGGGAACAGAACAGTACATGAGTTAGAGACTCAAAAAGTGAGAAAGGGGACTCCTAGACTCAGTCCCTTCTTCTGTCCATGTTTAGCCTGCTCTTGGACATGTCCCTGGCATATGCTGACTATTCTGAGGAAAGATATTTCTGACCCATTAGAGAAGAAATTTGTGGTTTAGGTGGAGCCCAAAGGTTACAACATTCTCCTTTGAGAGAAAAGAGAAGTTTCTGGCTCTAGTTCCAAGAAACAGAGTTGGGTCAGGAGCCTTGTCAGAGATACTCCATTAGTGATGGTGGTATTCATGCTTTAAGTCTGTTCTGACAAGAAACACAAGGAAATAGTCAAGCCAGACTGAATCACAAATCTGGAATTCACATACCTTCTTCAGTGCTCTGACTGAGAAATTGCTAGAATACAGAACAAATAAGGCTGAATCCCCTCTGCAAGGAGTCTCAGTAACATTTCAGAATGCTTTATTCCCTAGCAATGTGATTTCTGGACAGGAATGAGAGATGACTCAAGGCAAATCCCTTGCCTCATACCAGAGCTACCTCAAACAGAATATTTAGTATATTTAGAATATTCATTCCCAGTGAGCACGATTTTCTTATAGCAGTAGATGGTACACTTCCTTCTGCCTAGAAACAGAATTCCTTGGTTGTGTTATATTATGCTCTATACTGATAACAGATGGTGGTAATTTTTTCTGTAGCCTCAGTGAATAGTCTCGTGTTTGGGGAAGATTTTTTTTTTTTTTTTTTTTTTCCTGCAAACCACAAAGTTGTGAAGTTTCTTGTTCAAGCTGAATGGAAGATATATTTTTTCTTCCTATGAAGTTCTGCACTATTTTAATGTAGAGCTCAATAAACCTTTCCTGACAGCTATTATGATTACTTTTTAACTTAAGCCATCATTTATTAACTGAACATATCTGGCCAGCTTATATGGCATTCTTTTGATATTTTTTACATGTGTTCTAGTCTCTTTTTTAATATGTATCCTAGGAAGTAATAGTAGTCTATAAGATTTTCAAAAGTCAAATCATGTTATATATATCACATGGGAAACATTTCTAGTAGATGGCATGATAAAAAATCAACCTTGTTAGAGCATTGTGGTAGGTAATTACAGTTTGAAATACATACAGTATTATCCCCCATAGATGATTAACCCACTTTTGAAGGGTGATAGGTGTTATTAATTGACCTGTTCACTGAACTCTAGAAGAGCACAGTTCAAACAGAAATGAACTTTTTCTGCATTTCCTGACAGATTTAACTGTTTCTCCATTCACAGAATCACAGAATTGTAGGGGTTGGAAGGGACCTCGAAAGATCATCGGGTCCAACCCCCTTGCCAAAGCAGGTTCCTCAGAGCAGGCTGCCCAGGTAGGCATCCAGATGGGCCTTGAATATCTCCAGAGAAGGAGACTCCACAGCCTCCCTAAGCATCCTGTTCCAGTGCTCCGTCACCCTCATTGTGAAGAAGTTCTTTCACAGGTCACCTCCCTTGATCACCTCCCTTGACCTGCTGGCCACACTTGTTTTAATGCATGCCAGGATCCCATTGTCCCTCTTGGCCACAAGGCCACAATTCTGGCTCATGGTCATCCTGTCGGCCACTAGGACACCCAGGTCCTGTCCTTCTCCTCAGAGCTCCTCTCCAGCAGGTCATCCCCTAGCCTGTACTGATACTTCCAGTTGTTCCTTCCCAGGTGCAGGACTCTACACTTGCTCTTAATAAACCACATTTGGTTTCTTCCTGCCCATCTCTCCAGCTGGTCCAGGTCTCACTGAATGGCAGCACAGCCTTCTGGCGTGTCAGCCACTCCTCCCAGTTTTATATCATCAGCGTACTTGCTGAGGGCAGACACTATTCCCTCATAAGGTCGTCAATGAAGATGTTGAACAAGACTGGACCCAGCACTGACCCCTGGGGAACACCTCCAGTCACAGGTCTCCAGCCAGACTCTGCGCTGCCGATCACCACCCTCTGAGCTCGGCCAGTCAGCCAGTTCTTAACCCACCTTACTGTCCACTCCTCTATCCCACACTTTCTCAGCTTTGCTAGCAGGATGTCATGGGAGACAGTATCGAAAGCCTTGCTAAAGTCAAGGTAGATGATATCCACTGCTCTGCCCCCACCTGTCCAGCTGGTGTTGCCATCACAGAAGGCAACAAGGCTGGTCGAACACGACTTCCCGTTGGTGAATCCATGCTGACGACTCCTCAGAACATTCTTCTCTTCCAATTGCTTGGAGATGGCATCCAGAACAAGCTGTTCCAACACCTTTCCAGGGACAGAGGTGAGACTGACTGGCCTGTAGTTTCCCAGATCCTCCTTCTTGCCCTTCTTGAGGACCGGAGTGACATTGGCTATCCTCCAGTCTTCAGGCACCTCACCCGTTCTCCAGGACATTTCAAAGATGATAGAGAGCGTTTTGGCGATCACCTCTGCCAGCTCCCTTAGCACACGTGGATGCATCCCATCAGGACCCATGGATTTGTGTGCGTTGAGCCCACTCAGATGCTCCTGAACCAGATCAGGTGCTCAGATGCTCTCATCAACCAGGGGGGAGCTCCATTTTCCAGACACTTTGTCCTCTTGCAAGAGGCAAGGAGTCTTGGGGGGAGTCCTTGAAGCAAAGACTGAAGCAAAGAAAGCTTTCAGTATCTCCACCTTCTTGGCATCTCCCATGACCAGGACACCCCCCTCGTTCAGCAAGGGACCCACGTTATCCCTAGTCTTCCTTTTGCTGTTTACATACTTGAAAAAACCCTTCTTATTATCCTTTATCTCTTTTGCAAGCTTCACCTCTAGGTGGGCTTTAGCCTTCCTCATCACCTCCCTGCAGGCCCTGACAACACCACTATACTCCTCCCAAGAGGACAGGCCCTTTTTCCACATTTCATAGACCTTCCTCTTCCTTTTGATCTTATCGATGAGCTCCTTGCTCATCCATGAAGGTTTCCTGCCCCCTTCCCCAATTTCTGAATCTTTGGGATGCACCAATCCTGAGCTTGGAAGAAGTGCTGCATAAATGTAGCCCACCTCTCACATGCACCCTTGTCTTCAAGCAACCTAGCCCATGAAATACTCCCAAGCAGTTCCCAGAAGAGGTCAAAGTTGGCTCTTCGAAAGTCCAGGGTAGCAATCCTGCTTTTAGCCTTACTTCTTCCACCAAGTTTCATCTTGAACTCCACCATCTCATGGTAGCTGCATCCCAAGCTGCCTCCAACCTTCACATCCCTAAAAAGCCCATCCCTGTTGGTAAGGACAACATCCAGGATCACCCCCAGCCTCATCAACTCCTCCACCACCTGCATCAGAAAATTGTCCTCAACACATTGTAGGAACCATTTGGACTGTGCGTGCCTGGCCGAGTTGCTTACCCAGCAGATGCCTGGGTAATTGAAGTCCCCCATGAGGACCAGCGCCCGTGATCATGAAGCTACTAGCAGCTGCTTGTAGAAGGCCTCATCAACCTCCTCCTCCTGATCTGGTGACCTGTAGTACACCCCCACAACAGTGTCCCCCATACCAGCCCACCCCTTAATTCTCACCCACAAGCTCTCCACCTGTCCTTCACCCTCCCCCAGGTGGAGCTGGGTGCACTCTCATTGCTCCCTCACATAAAGGGCAGCCCCAACCCCTTGCTTCCCCAGCCTGTCTTTCCTACAAAGGACATAGTGCTCCATGACAACATTCCAGTCATGCGAGCTGTCCCACCATGTCTCTGTGATCACAATGAGATCATGGCCCACTTCTGTTTTCTTCACTGGAGATGCAGTCTCTCACATTGCTTAGGTTCCTCACCAGCATCCCATACTTCCAGTTTGCCCTTCCTTTAACCTTTTCAATCCTTCTTTATATTGTGTTCTCATTTCACTCTATTTACCACATAAAATTGAATGGGTTGGCTGTATCTTCCAACCAATTTCATTTGATGGTTCTCAGTGCATAAAGCAGTATAGGGAAAGGGTCAAAGTAACAAAGAGCACACACAAACAAGTGCATAGCTGTTTACATCAGCTCAAGACACTTGCTATAGGGTGCCCATATGATCCTCTGTGTACAGTTACATTGTTAATGCATATCTTTCCATGTGCACTTTCAGAAACAAAGTGTAACCACTCAGATGTGTAATAGATAAGGAAAAGACAGCACACTGAAACTAATTGAGCTATTCCTCCAACAGAAATGCAAGATAAGGGGTTATTAATATTCTTCCTAGAGGCTTTGGATGTGCTCCAATATGTGATGAGAAATCTGCACCTGTATCCTTTGTGAATATTTAAAATATACCTTATTGTGGTGTCAGGACACAGATTTTTGTTCTGTTTGTTCTTCTAATGGTTTTAGCTTCTTCGAGTATGTTCAGCATGAGCTATTCTAAAAAAATGCCTGCATGGTTAAACTATGGTAAATCGAATAATGAGTTAAAGACTTGAATGAACGCTGAGCATTGCTTATGAAATAATCATGACTTTGAGATGATGGATGGACTTGATTCTCTGAATTTCCAGCTGAGATTTTCAGCAGGAGCTTCATTAGACAGACATGGGTTGAGCCTGTTGTAATCCAGATACAAATGAATTTGAAAAACTATTCTAACTCAAAACTTTTGAATCTGAATAATTTAGATTGCCTGATTGCTCCCCAAACTAACATCTTCATTCTTGTTTTGATGGCAGAAAGGAGTGAAAGTGTCATATTGTTGTACTGAGTTTAAATAACTTTAAGAAACTTTCCCATCTAATCAGGGAAAATCAAATTCATATGTTTTGAAGATGAGCAAAACTGTACAATTTTGTCAGGGGAAAATATATTAGTCTGAAGACTGATTATTTTCTCCAAACATAGCACAAGAGACTTATTTGCATAGACAGGAAGTAGGAAAGGACTGTTTACTGAACCTTCTGATTTTTTACAGTATACTGTAAAAATATTGTAAAAAAATATATTTGATATATCAAGTAGAATCTACCAAACCCTAAAACTGATAAAAAGCACTGCAATGTAGGTATCGTCACATGTTAGACGATATGCTATATCATTCTTGTTATGCTATACTAGCAGTAGTATTTCCAGATCTCAATTTCATATTTCATCTTTTTTATTTAATGGTTCCTTAGTGCAAAATAAACAAATTGCATTCAGCATCTAAGACTTCCCTGAGAACTATGCCTTCACTGGTGGGCTGGAATCAGTCTACATCTTATTCACTTTCTCCCTGTCTCTTTTTAACCTTCAATCATCACTGTATATATATTAAAAAAAAAAAAAAAAAAAAAAAAAAGGAGAGAGAGAGAGGAAGAGAATAAAACAACAGAAGGAAAGAAAGAAATGGAGAATTTCCCTTGTCAGCAATGTTTGAATGCTGTTGATTAGTGCGCTGTCTTCTCAAGTAGGTTTGAAACCTATCAAGTTCAAAAGAATTTAAAAGCCTGGTTAAGCATTTTTTGAATCATTGATGTCTTCACAAGACTGTGAACTTCAACATCAGCACAAAAACAGTGACCATGTTGTTCATGCTAAAAAAAAAATAGGTGTGAGAACATTTGTGTCATTGTGCCAAGTCCCTTTGAGGATCTGAGCCTAAATTAAAGATTGTCTTCCATAACTCTTTCCTAGATGTAGTCCACAGGTTTGTCGTTCCATTTAAAATGTTCAGAAAGATAAGAAGAAAGGGGAAAATACCATCTGGTTTCAATTTTTTTGTTGTTGGTTCAGTTCTGTAGTCCGGTCTTTTGATCCTTCATAACTTGGTTCCCCAGTTTGGATATTTCACTAAGAATTGTTCTGTTAAGTTTAGGAAAATACAACAATTCCAAAAAATCATACCATTTCAAGAGGCAGTTTGACCATTAAATTGCATAGACTGTCATATGTAATACAAGCTACAGAATTACAGACACACATCTTCATACATTAAAAAAAAATAATAAAATTAATATTATAATAATAATCTTATTCAGTTGAGATATCTTCCACTTTTTAAGGCATTCCAACTTAGAGAGATGTCTCTTTTAGCTAGCAGTTTGTTGAACACAAACTGTGTGGGATATGTACAGATGTGTATGTGTGTGTTTCTTGTATCTAATTTCAAATTCATTTGGTTTTAACCTCAGATTTATTTCTATGTTTAGACAAGCTTGTGTCTTGAGAGGCACAAGCCCATGTAATGTAAGCTTTGCAAAGGTTTTGACAAAGCTTTTCTAACAAACTCTAAATCATCACATAGCTCAACCCATTCAAAAATAGAAATCTTCCTGATGGGAAGCAGAAATATTAGAAGCAGCTGAAGACCAAAGACATGCTCTGTCACTTGCATAGAAAGTTCTTTTGTTACTCCCTGCCTTGTCTCTCCATTTCATTGCATGTTGTTATATAATCATACCTGATTTATCTTACCCACAGAGATCCCAACAACTGTGAAATGAGGCCCATAATTATGACTATCTTATGTACAGAAAGACTTAGGTAAATGGAAATGAAAAGAAACTTTGAGAAGTGTGTATCTAAAAGAAAAAGTGCATAGAATATTCTGTCTATACCTCTCTTGTTTCAGTTTACGCTTACTGTCTCTTGTCCTCATGACGTGTGCCACCAGATTAGAAATGCAATGATCTTTGCATTTTCATTTAAAATGGTAGTTCATAGATAATGTTTTATGGAAATCTCCATAAAATGGGTCTGAAGGCACATTGCATTTGCAATCATAATGTACAATCTACCAACTGAAAAATGAGAAACAAATTATACCTAAAAATGTTGTTAGTGCCTTGTCCTACAGGGAATTTTCAGGGAGAATGAAGAACATCTGAAGCTGAATTAGAGCTGGAACACAGCTGAAATCTAGTCACAGCTAAATAATGATTAAGATGAATTTGAAGCCTCACTTCCTTGAACTAGGTGATTCTTACTTCCTATTAATGAGGGTATATAGAGAAAGGATGAATAAGGGAGCTTCTCCTACTGTTGGCACATTGGGTGCTTAGGCCTAAAGACATTCTGATACTTCTGATCAGAAAATGGTAGTTATTGCCACAGATCCTTTGTTGTGAAGTCTGGGAACATCTATGGATGGTGAGGGACAAAAGGTAGGTGAGCCTCTTTGAAGGAAGAGATAGAAAGAAACTTTGTGTTGAGAGACACAGCATTCTTAAAGATTGTCATTCTTTATCACCCTTGGGAAAGTATAAAAAGCTGAGACAACGAGAAAGAGTAAATTAAGGAAACTACAAATGAATGAGGAAGAAAGGGGAAAAAACAACAAGGAGGTATATAAAGGTAGGCAAGACTACCTGCAAATGATGCATATGCTGGGTTCTTACCATGCACCCAGTACAACTGAGTGAAAGCATCTGTTCCAGGAGGAGAGTTTCCCCTGGAATTTAGACTTTTCAAACTGGCAGGAGATGATGAAAGAGTGTCAATTACTACTTAATATCAGATTAAAAAGTTACGGAGCCATCACTTTGTTGAAGTACTGATGCCAACTTTCCTGTCCCTGGGAAAACTCAGATGTATGAGTTAAACCAAATTTGTTTTGCCCCTTTATTTGAGCTATTTCCTGCTAGCCAGTGGTAGAGGTAATGTATTTTAACTTTTGATTTGACATTCAATGACAAGCCCTTTGAAATTTGTTAAAATATATAAAGGGCAAATGACAAAACTCCTCTACACAAAGGGAGGTAATGTTTTGGGGGATTTAAAAACAATTGTTAATTTCACTTGATTGACCCTTTCAGTAAACATCAGCATGTAAAATAACAGAAGCAAGATATACAAAAATAAATTATATTTTTGCCTGAGTAATTGATATAGCCAAGAATAATTGAGCCAGTTTATAGTCACACAAGTCCTCCTTCAGAGTTAAAATAAAAGCAGCCCACTTCAGGTTCAATGTTTATTGTATTCATTTCTAGGGTGCTTGACCTTTATTCATTATGAAGCCCCCAAATACTGTAAGCTTTTTGGGAGAGTATGATTTCATTTTAATATATTGTCTCAGAAAATGTATTTCAAGGTCTAGCTTCTTATGTTACAAGTTTACTGCTAATAGTGTCCTTCTCATTATTTCCTTATTTCTCTGCTTTGAACTTAAAAGAAGTCTCATCACACACACAAAAGGATTCAATAAAAAATGGCTGAAGTGATGAATGTTCTGAATAGGTGAACAAAAGGAATGAAAGACAGTCCAGTATGTTTATTCTGCTTCTTATGAATCTTTAAGTTTGCTATTAATTTGAGCCATGTATTTAAAAAATAACTTCAGGTTTGAAAGAAAGTTAATAATATTCAAACAGAAATTAAGCAGAAGAATATTTAAGTTCTGTTGTTGCCATAAAATGGCAGTGAAATATGTACACTTGAATGAGTGGATCCCTTTGCTAAAGCATAACTGGAAGCAATACAGTCAAGGTAACACTGCATTGCACCTGAGATATCAGATGTGTCTGATCTTGCAGATCACTGAAGATGCCCGTCAATTCCCCTGTTGCTGTCCCAAAAGGTCATGTATTGAATTTTCATTGTGCCAGTTACTACTCAAGGTCTAAAGCAATAGGAGGTTTTTTGTTGACAACAAAATTGGTAAACTAGAAGATTAAAGGAATGGAAGCAGAAAAAACAGCAACCAGTCTTTTATCTAGATTGCAGTTTATAAATTCATTACTTAATAATAGAACATAATTACAGGTGGTAGTACAACAATCAGAATAGTTTTGCTTCCAGGCTTTGAAATGCCACATATTATTACATTACTTTTTATTACTCTTTAAAATCCGGACTATAAATCTTAAGTAAACCACAACACTCATCTGATTCTGGACTTGTTCTGCTGTAGGACACTGGGTTGTGTTGAAAATGTCATTGCAGGTTGTTAATCTCAACTAAGCATCCAGAAAAGTTCAAAACAGAAAAGTCCAGTAAATTGCTAACCCTTGTCTATGCACAACAGCTAGAGTGATGATTCCCCCACACGTTCCCCATAATGTGGGAGTGATATTATCAGGTCTTATATCTGAACAGGAAAAGAATTAAAATCATTATCAGCTCCAGATGTCATTGCAGTAACAAAAAGGAGTGATGGGTTTTCCTGTCACCACAGGGAGATTACTCAAGTGTAGCTTTACCATCCCAGAAGCAGCATTGATGCAAATGCACCTCCCAGAAATCAAAGTTTGATACTCATTCTAAAAAGTATCAACATAGTTCCTGACAAAAACTATTCCTGAGTTAAATGAATCATTTTGAAGAGCTGTGACGTGACAGTGACGTTCTTAGTGAGGTGAAGAATTGACAAATAATGTTTATTTGGCTATTTTTTTGTTTGTTTCATTTTTTATTTTTTTTCTTGATTGGGCTTCAGTGAGGAGAGGAAAAAAAAAAAAGCATGATCTTTCCATCTGATAGAAAGAGGCACAGCTGCACTGGGAATAAAATACTACATGAAAAATATATATATATATTTCTTTCCAGTAATCTTGATTTTCATTTTCCTCAGAATTTTCAAAGACTATCATTAAAATTTTGGTTTATTTACTGAGATTATTCGGTGGGAACATGAGAGTTTAAGAATTAGTTATCTTGATACAAAATACAGCAAAACTAAGCTGGTTGATAACTAAATATGGATCACTACCACACTTCTGAAAGGTATTCATCAATGTTAGACACTATGCACGGCTGAGGATGGTTTAAAGAAAAAGTTTTCTTCCCATTTTGAAAGTCTATTACTTATTATCCCAGTGCTGTGAGGTTATTCTTGTATTGAGCCCATATTTATACTTATTATAAACCAACATTGATGCAAATGAATTCAAAATGTTCAAATCTGCATCACATATATCACAGAAACTAATAACACTGGTCAATGCTGATAAAATATACTTGTAAAGTAC
Organism: Stictonetta naevosa; assembly: GCA_011074415.1. Classification (NCBI taxonomy): domain Eukaryota; kingdom Metazoa; phylum Chordata; class Aves; order Anseriformes; family Anatidae; genus Stictonetta; species Stictonetta naevosa. Next base: position 23,617 of record MU012835.1, on the reverse strand, counting down.
TTTTCTCTTCAGGAGAGAGATGCACTCAACTATATGTTTATGCATGTGTTCTCCATATTAAATATGAAGGGTCTTGAAGTGGCAAAAAAAAAAAAAAAAAAAGATTAAAAATGGTGTTCTGATATCCAGCCCTCAAATTATTTCTCATCTAGCCTGTTCTCCCTGCTTAACATATCCTTCTGAACAGCATGCCTTCGAGAGTGATGCATGAGGAGGAAAGGAGGAAAAGAGATTAAAGCAAGACTTTTCTGTGCTGTGTCAACTCTGCAGGGCTGACTCCATGATGTGTTTCCTTTTGCTTGGGGATTTTGTGCATTCAGCTCCAGCCAGCCCTCTTCCAGCCTCACTCTACTACATACTACCACTTTCTACTGCACGTGTGCCTGGTGGATGCTATCAGTTCTTCTGTAGATTTCAGTAATTTACTGAGTGTTTGTGCATGTGTGGATCTTATGAAGGTTTGTGCTGAAGACCATTCTCTGACTAGCGATTCTGCCTCAGTGTGCTATGAGATACCCAGAAGTGGGGCATCCATACCCAGCCCTGCCCCCAGCAGTGTTCAGCTTCCCTGCTGTGAGGAAATCCTTACCACCAGGGATCACCCAGCATTCAAAGGCTATTACTGAAGCAAAGGTGATTTCTAATGCCAGCTCCTGCCTCCACTGAACTACCTCCATCAAGATCATTGTATGAAATTACCAGATTTTTCAGTAAAACTGTTGTTAAAAATGATCTCTGTGTGCAAGCCAAAGTCTATTCTCATTACTAATCAACCCAAAAAGATAAGGAACTTAACAGAAGCCATAAAAAGAGACTGTAAGAACCTCATGACTGAGACCTTATCAATTCCTAATTTTGATGTCCTTGACTCTTCCTCCACACTCCCACTAATCAATCACTAAAATAGTGGTGCACAGAGATCCCAGTAACCATTTGACCTGTTCTTATCAACTTTGTCCTCTCATGAAACTGCTCACTTCCCTGTGATTTGTGTGGATCAATACAGCAGAAAGGTCACAAAAGCACTAAAGAGAGATGCCAATCAGAGAGACGTCAAAAGAAAAAGAAAGTTTGACAACAGCAGGATCAATCAGGGGCTGTTCAGGAGAACTTGTCAGCTGTGATTAATGGCACATTGTGTGTTGCAGTCATTTGGAAAATGCTTTAGAACGTTTTAGATCACCACATGGAGAAATTGAGTTTAGACTGCTTTGTCATCTTGAAATTTAGTAGTCATAGTGTCCAGAGTGGGTCAGGCAAACTTTTTTCTTAGCAAACAAAAGAATGGTGGTGTGACTGGATGAAATTTTCTGAACTGTGCCTTGGTAAGGGAAGGGATCCAATTCACACAGCTCTGTGGAAGCTTTGCTTTCCACCTCCATCACCCAGTGATTAACTGGGTCATAGAAAAAGTAATATTCAAGAAAGGATTCCCTGAAATATGAGCACATTGCTGTGAAATGGAGAGGTGACATTTCAAAAGAAGAAGTATTAATGTTGTTCCCTCTATTCTCTCCAGTGGAGTCTTTTGTGCTGTCACAGTAACCTCTGCAAGTTCCAACATCCTCAGAAGAACTCCTCAAGTACAGGTGAAGGTCAGAGGAAGAGCTGGACTGCTGTAAGTTGGACTGTCCATAAATCACACAAAAGACTCTGTCAGCTAGGCTAGTAGTTTTGCCCTTAGTGTAGTAGCAGCTCTCAAAATGGAAAAGACCTCCTTTGAAAAAGGGTGAGAAAGGATTCATTAGGAACCAAGGTTCCTTTGGGAACAGAGAAAGAAAAGAAGGGAGAGAGAAGAGCTGTGGCAGTTCTACAAAGCCTTTTCAGCACTCATTCACTTAGTGTTCGTTTTTTATAAGGAAAGGAGTATCCACACTTCTTGCTTGCAAAGTCTGTGCCATGGTTAACAGAGGCAAGCTGAAAGTATCCACTGGCACCATCCCCGTGAATACGTCTTCCCACTGCTCATTTAGAAGCTGTGATTTGGATCCCTTTGCTACTAGAAGATAAATGCCTGGAAAATCGAGATGCCTTTTGTGGTTGGGTTAGGTTAAATTGTGTTTTGTTGTAGTTAAAAGCATTAATAAATAGAATTGTCATATTAATTTGGATAAATATTTTACCTCTGCCATGCTTTCTAACCTATGAATAATGATGAAACTACCTTCCTAATGCATCCATACAGTTTTGTCAAACTAAGTTTTGGTACCATATAAATCAAATTAATCCAGATACATAAATTAGTTCTTGTTTGGCCGTTGGCTGTCACTGTACTTTGGTGTTACTTTGGATAATTTCCTGGCAGTCAAATTAATGGAAGTATTCACATTCATTTTAATAACTAAGACATGCAATTTTGCAACTACTGTTGTATGCAACAGTTTCTCTTTACTTCATTGGACAGAGAGTTTAGGCTACAAGCTGTTACATCAGGTATCCAGAAGTGAAGGTTTCTATAGCTATACACTTTCCCATCAACCAATTCATGCTCTGAGTGGAGCCTGCAGTTTTACATACACACAGAAATTGTTGACCCACATCAGAATTCCCAAGTAATCTTAATTGATCATTCTGGGTACAATCACTGCATCTGTGGTATATTCAGATCTAGTTATATGTATGTAGTCATAAGAATTTTTTTAATGCATTGTATAAAATACATTTATTCCCTATACTAAAAGAGTAAGGTAACAGGCATTCTGTTGAAGCTGTGGGTGGAATTATAACAGGTATGTGAGATAAATGTCAGATTAACTGACAGTTTCATACAGTTTAACACATTTAATACACTAATTTAGATTTAATGTGCTTATCAGAGGACTATAATATTGGCACAGGAAATTGTTTGTCAGAAGGAGATATACATATATACAGTACTGTTCGGACTAGCCACCGATCAAAGAAATATGACAAGTTTCTTTTTAAAAGGGAAGAGTTACTGATGTTTTGATATTTTGTCTGTATCAGAAATTAGTCTTTCCAAGACTCCAAAACAAGAACAAGAGTGTTTTACTGGTCTGCAGACTACATCCCTTCTGGTAGGTTTGTCCAAGCTGTGCCACAGCAGGGTACTCTGTTCAAGAAAACTGTGACTGGGACCTCTGCTTCATCCTGCCATCAGCCGTTACCACTGACAGCAAAGTAATGCTGGTTGTTTCAGCATTTGCAGTAAGAATGAGTGGGCAGAAATAAAAGGCTGATTTGAGCTTTAAACACAATAATGCTATTTAGTCTGGTATATTCACAATCCCTGCCATTTAGTGCCTTCTCCCCCTGTCCTCCATCCCACCAAGTTCACAGAATCACAGAATCATCTAGGTTGGAAGAGACCTCCAAGACCATCTAGTCCAACCTCTGACCTAACACTAACAAGTCCTCCACTAAACCATATCCCTAAGCTCTACATCTAAACGTCTTTTAAAGACCTCCAGGGATGGTGACTCAACCACTTCCCTGGGCAGCCTATTCCAATGCCCAACAACCCTTTCAGTAAAGAAGTTCTTCCTAATATCCAACCCAAACCTCCTCTGGTGCAACTTTAGCCCATTCCCCCTTGTCCTGACACCAGGCGCGTGGGAGAATAGACCAACCGCCACCTCGCTACAGCCTCCTTTAAGGTACCTGTAGAGTGCAATAAGGTTGCCCCTGAGCCTTCTCTTATACAGACTGAACAACACCAGCTCCCTCAGCCGCTCCTCATAAGACTTGTTCTCCAGACCCCTCACCAGCTTCATCGCCCTTCTCTGGACTCGCTCAAGCACCTCCATGTCCTTCTTGTAGCGAGGGGCCCAAAACTGAACACAGTACTCAAGGTGCAGCCTCACCAGAGCTGAGTACAGGGGGACAATCACTTCCCTGGACCTGTGGGCCACACTGTTTCGTATACAAGCCAGGAAGTTTTTGGTCTTCTTGGCCACCTGAGCACACTGCTGGCTCATATTCAGCCAACTATCAACCAATACTCCCAGGTCTTTCTCTGCCAGGCAGCTTTCTAACCACACATCTCCCAGCCTGTAGCACTGCTTGGGGTTGTTGTGCCCCAGGTGCAGGACCCGGCACTTGGCCTTGTTGAACTTCACACAGTTGACCTCAGCCCATCAGTCCAGCCTATCCAGATCCTCCTGCAGAGCCTTCCTACCCTCGAGCAGGTTGACACACGCACCTAACTTGGTGTCATCTGCAAACTTACTGAGGGTGCTCTCGATCCCCTCATCCGGATCATTGATAAAGATATTAAAGAGAACTGGCCCCAGTACTGAGCCTTGGGGGACTCCACTAGTGACCAGCCTCCAACTGGATTTGACTCCATTCACCACAACTCTTTGGGCCCGGCTACTCAGCCAGTTTCTGACCCAACAAAGCATATGCCAGCCCAAGCCATGAGCAGCCATTTGAGGAGAATGTTGTGGGGAATGGTGTCAAAAGCCTTACTGAAGTCAAGGTAGACCACATCCACAGCCTTTTCCTCGTCCACCCAGTGTGTCACTTTGTCATAGAAGGAGATGAGGTTCGTCAAGCAGGACCTGCCTTTCATAAACCCCATGCTGACTGGGCCTGATCTGCTGCTGGCCCTGCAAGTGTCGTATGATGACACTCAAGATAATCTGCTCCATGAGCTTCCCTGTCACTGAGGTCAAACTAACAGGCCTATCTCCTAGACATTGTCCAAAAGTTGTCCCTCCAACTTTGCCCATTCTCTAGTCAACACTATTTAGTCACATTCTTACATCATCTCACAATCCTCACTGCTGGGCCTGATCCCTGACATTGTTATGAAAAGGCAGATGGAAACTGAGAGAAAAAGGGATATTTAGGTGTGCCAAAAATGAGATCCCTGCCATAGGGACAAAAATAACACTTGTGTTCCCAGATGTTCCTGTGATGTTTTTTTTAATATGTGTCATCATCCTCCCATAGACTTACAGATTCTCCAAGGGGAACTATTAAAAGCCATACTCCACCACAGAGCATTGACCACTATTTCTCATCAGCTTCCTGATTTCAGCTTTTGACTAAATCTCTGAACAGTTATTACGTTTTGGTTTGAGTCTAGTGAGACACAGGCATTTTACTCAGTTGCCCTGATAGGCTGTCCTCATATATGCTGGGATGGGTCACTGAACTTTCATGTTTAATTTGCCCAGAAAAGGAAGATGAACCTTGGGTTCGTCAGATTGTTCCAGATGCTGGCTATTGTTTTGGGTGTAGATGTCTATAATTTACAGATTATCCAAATCTCTCCGACAGGACCTTGTTATGCCTTTTAAAAAATATGGACAGAACATCTTATGAAAAGTATCATTAAATGGATGATTTGAAGTATTGATGTAAAACCCCAGGGTAGCTCATCTAAAATTAGCTCAACCTTAAAGTTAGATTTTAAACTATAAATTTAATTTTAAATCTCTGGTTTTGGGGTTTTGTTTTCTTTTGTCTAAAGTCTCAAAGTTCTTGACCAGGAGCAATTTTACTTTTTACATTTCATTAGACCTCAAAGTCCTTTGGAAAGAGGGACAATTATAGAAGGCATGCTTAAAAGTGGAAGCACAGAAGTAAGGCATGGAAAGGAGAGGGAACTATTCCAAGTTCATGCAGCACAGCAGTGCTAGGGTTGGCAACAAACCACTGGATTCAAGCCCACTCTCCTTTATTATGCTGTTCGGACTGTTTAAAATTTCCCCCTTCACCAGGTCCCATATTTGGCACTTCTAACCTGTTCTTCTGGGATTTAGTCAAAATCAACTTCCACAGCCATTTTAATTTAATGAAGTGAAGAGCTGATAGGAACATCATCAAATTGCTAATTGAATGAAACCTCTCCATTACATAGCACAAGGATTTAGACTGAGTTCCGCAAGTGGAAGCAAACATGGAAAATCTAAAATTTGCCCTTTCTCATGGATTTGTTTCTAAAGAAACACCATTAACACATTGATGACTATTTCACATCTTCTTCCCAGACTTGGCAGCTTCTTGGCATTCTTCATCAGCTACTTTGTCAAACCTGCTTGCCTTTCTTCTATGGGAAATGGGTGTTACTTACCACTGTAAGAGCTCATATGCACCCACCATCAGAGGGGCTTGACAATAATTTTACATTGCTTTGCCCACATTCCTAGTTAGTTTAAAGTTTCAAAGGTTTCTGTTCACTGAGCTAGATCCATAGCAGGTGTAAACTCCATTCATTCCAGCAAAGCTGTTGTGGTTTGTGCCAAATGGAGATAGGTTTTCACTGAGCTTGGCATGCAGATTTTTCCAAATAGGAAAAGCAATACTGAAAGCAAAATGAGCAAAACACTGCTTGCCCTTTTCTGCATTGGCTTTGTTTTCTTTCACTAAGTCTTTCAAACCTAAATGTCATCAGCTGTGGCAAAAAAAGTCCTCCAAAATCTAAGGTGACAAATAGTTAAAGCAGAACTAATAACCATCCCTATAATCACTGTTTCTTTTGGGTTGAGCACAATTTTAAACCTGACTGGCTGATACATAAATTAGAATAACCCATATGCAGGGAGGAAAATGTAAAAATGATTATGTTTATATACATCTCTTGGTGATGTATATTTCTGGGAAGTACGAACATTGTGCGTGGAGACTGCACTGATCTCATTCTGATTCATTGATCTCAAACCAGGGCCCTGTGTTCTCCAAATTGAATTGTCCTGCCTGATATGGTTCCATGCTGGTTTTGCCCCATGAACTGTGATGGGCCACAGATTCCTTCTTGATTTTGATTTATCCTCTCCACGTTGCTGTTTTGTCTGTTTCCACTGGAAAGTGAAAGACTCTCTTGCAATGTATATAGGAGATCCAAATAGTACTTCACAATCTGAGACAAGGTTCAGAAGAGAATAAGAGGCACTAAATAAATTAAATAGATCCTTTGTGACCCTTACAGTATGTTTTGTTTTGTTTTTCTCTCCACCCCCATCCCCATTTTGCTTTAACTATAGTTATTTATTTTGCTGTTCACTGTTTGTTTTGCCTGCAGATCTCAGAGCAGCTCAAATGGTTCCATTCTTGACTAATTTAACCCCTGGTCTCACTTGTCTGCAGCTTTCTTCTCTTTGTTTTATATCAGAGAATGGAGGCAAAATGAGGGAGGGACAGGAAAATCATATAGTCTAATTTCTGTGTTTTTATGTTTTTACTGCTTGGAATGAACTTTCACATTTTGTCTTTTATTTATTTACTTTTATTTTATTTTTTTATTTCCTAGAGAGACTAGCTTTAATGACTATAAACCACTGCAGTTAGGGAGGGAGCAGGGCCATGCCAGCTCCCTCATTCCAAGCCAAATATCTATCCAATTGTTTAGATTTCTCTTCAACTGTATAAAGTTCCCAGGTTGGGTGGAGAGATGAAAAGGGAGGCCCCAGAGTTTCTACATCTATCTAGGGCAAGCTTCTTCTGAAATTAAATTGCCTTTCCCAGAAGGTTGTCCCTGCCATCATCCATCATTGGACTAGTTTTATGTCATATGAGAATAAAACAATTTTCTTCCAAATTTCCAAGACAATTCTTATATGGACCAATCTGATCTTTGCTCCAAATGAAATAGATTCTGTGGCAGCTGCTTTTGGGATCTCTCCAAGTTTCTGCCTATTCCTGTAAACTTCCACCTTCTAAGAACTTAGTATGTTGAAAACTATCCTAAGATTTCTCTGAATCACTCATTTTAGAATTTAACCTTATTTACTAATCACAAAAGTTACTGAATCTTGAATCTTCAAGCCTGTGAGGTTGTCCTCAGTTATGCAGAGTTACGAATCCAGTGAGACCTAGTGGTGTGCACACTCTAATTTAGACTAGCCAAGGGATTTGACAACAGACTACAGTTACACTGATCAGTTTACAGCTGAGTAAAGTGTAGGTGAATTAAATCTCAATGAGACCAAAGATTTGTCAGAAGATTTAGAGAAAAGCAGAGAAAAGAAAAGAGAAAAGAAAAGAGAAAAGAAAAGGGAAAAACAAACAAACAAACAAAAAAAAACACAATAAAGTGTCCTTTTCCTCTGCGCTTCTTTGATCCCAAGACACTCACTTGCCGAAAAGGATATGTCTGTTTGTTAGTTTGTTTGTTTTCTTCCCTTAAGAAATATAAGCTATCTTCACTTTCAAAGTTTTCTTCTTGCCACTTTCCCTAAGTATTCGGCATTAACATCATTGCAATTTTATTTCATTGACTTCTTGTTTAATATTTTCTGTCAATTGTTTGTTATAAAAAAAAATAAAAATAAAAATAAAAATAAAAAAATTACCTGGTTCCACGTTTCTCCCTCCCTCCCTTGACAATCATGCCCATGAACACCCTTTTTATTTTATTTGCTATTTTGTGGGCTCCAAGTAAGAAGATCACCGGACCTGCCATGGAGTATATGTTGGTATGTGCTTTGACCTCATTCCATGTGGGTCTTGCCAGGTGCATTCCCCCTGCTTACCACTTTAGCTGTTCCTTTTAATTCTTCCAGTGTGCCAGATGTTCCCTGCATTGCATTCTCCCTGGGTGGATGTTAAGGCAGAGCCCTCCTTTCTCCCAGGCTCGGCCACAGCTGTGAGCTGGTAGAGCTGCCTTTCCTCTCTGCTGTGAGCTTTAATCGGGTTCTAAAGTTTCATTATCAGAGTGATCCATTCTGGAAGATATTTCACACCCCCTAAGCCCCAGGCAAGTCCTAACAACCTTTTTTAATATCCTTTTTTTTTTTTTTTCTTTCTCTTTGATGATGTTCTGCAGGTGCTCTAGCAAATACAAGGCTCCAAGGCCTGCATCTCCCAAGACTGCTGCAGTTTTTAGCTCTCAGCCACCATTCTAAGAGCCATTCTCCTTTTCATGGCCGACAGCTGGTCTTTTTCAGGAGTCGTTGGCGCATAGTCAGGGAACTCTGATCATATGCCTTGTAAGATGCTTAGTGGCTGACATAATTTGCCAAACGCCAGCTTTCCTTGACAGCTTTTTTCTGGTCTTTCCAGCTCCACAGATACTTGGCTGCTAGGTATAACTCCCCATCATTAAAATGTGACTTTGGGCTCCTTCATCACAAAAGTAGGTTCATGAGGATGCAAAGAAAATCATCTAAAATTTTCCCTGTGATTTATTTTCCCTGTGATTCATCCCCCAGAGATCTCCAATAGCTGGTATATGTTAACAGCTAGCATCATTAATTAATGCATGCTAGCTAATGAAATTTCAGGGATGAGAACTGTAACCAACCCTATCACTGCAATTATTGTCCATAATAATTAATTTACAGGTACAGGAATGCATTAGGAAGTGTGACTTATACTACATTTTGCTATGTGGACACCTAACATCTATTTAGTTTACCTTCTTGCAAGTAATGCTTAATGTGCTTTTTTTCCTTTCCACATAATTTTGCACTAAGGAATGTCTCAGGACTTTGGTGTGGTGTGATTCACAAGTGAATGCCTCAGAAGAGAGAAGAAAACCCTAACTGCTGTTTTAAATTATATGGCTTCTAAAAATTTTCTGCCAAAGGTCACCAATAGATGTTGACCTCCAAAACATCAAAATATCATCCCAATGACTCTGCATCAGGCCAAAAGATCTGAGCTAAACTAAGTTAAAGTTTTTATCCTTTCAAGGTTTGAATCATCAGCATTTTAGAGTTAAAAAAAAAAAAAAAAAAAAAAAAAAAAGTGTTCATTTAGCGTAGGCAGTGAAGGGTCATTATTTCAAACATATCCTAAATTTTGTCCTTGTTGCTGTCATAACTCATCCAGCCATATTGCAATGCACAAAGTAAAGGAAAAGCACCACTGTAACCCCCTACTATTCAATATCTCTCTGGCTACATGTTTTTCCTAGCTCTTTGGCATACAAATTCCACTAGATTCTACTAGATTCTACTTCGTTATGTTCTTATTGTTGGTTTGCACCAAAATATTCATCAACTCCAATAGAAATAAAAAGTAGGTAACAACCAAATGGTCTTAGTACCTCCTCTAATGAACTGTTGTCTAAGTCTCACTATAGTCTAAGCACACAATAGAGAAAACATGTTAATATAAAAAGTACTACTGGCGAGACACACGAGAAGCAGCAAATACCTCATGCTCATTCTACAAGGCTTAACATTTAAGAGAACTTCACATGGTGGAAAGTGTTCCCCAAATCATCACTGACAAGAACCATGGCACCCATTAAGTGGCACTAAGTTCTGTGTGGGACCTCGAAAACTCTCTGTGTTCATGAGTGTTTGAAAAGACCCTCATCTTAGTATGTCTAAAGTAGCCTTGCATTACCATAGCTTGACTTGCTGGTTCCCCAGTTAATTTGGTCAACATCATCTTCTGGGTCTCTGAAAAATGTTTTGTTATATGGAAGAAGAAAGAGCCAAACTGTGAGTAGCCACCTAGATTGCAGCAGCTGGCCTACTTCCTCCAGACTTTGCCAGCAGACTAATTACTCTTGGCCAAATGCAGGGAACTGATTCTTCAAAAGTTTGTTTTTTTGTTTCCTTACTGGAATCGAAGTCTTGAAAGTGTTATAATTTTCCAAATGATTGTATTAAGAATGACAAGAAGAAGAAAACCATCAGGGCACAGTTGTCTTATCCTGTAATAGGGTCAGAGCTGAAACTGCTGGTACCACTCAACATTCAGCAGAGTCAGTGAGAAGTTGAGGTCCCCACTTTTGCATGTTTTGGTTGGGGAATATTC
>MU012835.1:1891-12837 GCA_011074415.1 Stictonetta naevosa | reverse complement strand
TTGACACAGTAGCCAAAACTACTAATGTAGACATTGAGGCTTCCAGAAGACCACTTAAGTTGCTCCATTCCTGTGAAGTTAAACAACGTTGTCCAATATTTTTAGTAGAAATATGTGAAGGAAGAAATATGGTCCAGAAATTTCTCTTGAGAATAATCAAAATTGTAATTCTAGCAAGTATAACAGCAATTGTTCTTGAGAACAAGAGAAAACAAACAAACAAACAAGAGTACAAATTTATTATAATTTATTTTTAAAGAAGAGTGGGGGTGGGGGAGAGGTCTACATTCACTTGCTTTTGCCAGATTTAACCACACCAAGAAAACACTATTCACTGTTAGAGCTCTCGCATAGTCCAGTGCAACTACCTAAAAAAAAAAATCATCCTTTTTCTGGCAGGAGAACCTGAGCCTTAAGCATCTGTAACCTGTACTCCCTTAAATATTGCCTGAAGGTACCTGAAGACATGAATTATGGAACAAAAGAAAAATTAGTGTAGCAAATTCAGTCTAACAATTCTGACGTACTATCTCCTGCTGAGCTGTCACCACCTAGCAAATTCTTTGCAATGTTCCTAGTTGTAATTCAGGTTAAAGTCATAGGTGCATAGCTGACCATCTTTAAATGAAATGTCCTTGGTTAAAAGCATTTATTTCTTAAGCAAGACAAATCACGGTTAATCAAAATTATTTGCTTTCACCAAATTAATGGAATCACAGTATCTTTTAGGATGGAAAGAACCTCAGGAGACCTTTTGTCACTGCTCAAAGTAGGGTCAACCTTTAATTTAACTGGTTCATCAGGGCTTTGTCCAGTCTGATCTTGAAAACCTCCAAGAACTGAGACTGCATAAACTTTATGAACAACTTTTTTCAATGTCTGGCATCTCTCCTGCTGAGAAGTATTTTATTTATAACAAGGCAGACTCTTCCTTGTTTTAGTTTATGATCATTGTCTGATACCCATTCATCATGCATCTCCATAAAGAGCCTGGTTCCATCTTAATGATAAATTCTACTGTTTTGAAATGAATAGTTCGAATTGGAAAGTGCTAAATTTCTGCATAAAACATTTAATAATTTCAAACTATTTTAAATGCTTTTGTTTCTAAATGACATATTACTATTAAACAACAAAAACAACAACAAAAATATAGTTTGGGTGAGGTTAAACATTTTATTTAGTTAAAAAGAAACATTTTTGTTTGCTTTCCTATTGGCCCCTAAACTAAAAAAGTGTGTATGTACAAAGTTCTAGGTAAGTTTTAAGTTTATAGTGATTTAGGAACTGCTGGTGTAAAATTGATAGAAGTTATTTTCAGTAAACTAGAGAGAATAATACAACCTTCAAGATACAAGAAGAGCTGTAATTTGGAAAACACAACATGTGATAGAAATGGATTATGGTGCCATTCCTTTCAGATGTATAACTTCACTGTCTCTGCAAGCCTTGTCCTTTTAATATGGATTTAATAAAGTCAGGCACCCCAAGGAACTCTGATCTTTTCAAATTGAAGAATGCAAAATGTTTCCATAACTGAACCTCTTAATTGCTGAACAAGTAGTAGAGCCCTTTCCAGCTTTGGATTGGAAATTGTTTTCATTTTATGTGTGTAGTGACAGAATGTATAGACTTCATGTCTGGGTATAGGGATGGAAAGTAAATTCTAACATACTTTGAAGTTTATTATAGCAGAACTGCAGAGATTCTTTCTTCTGTAGTGCTGCAAAACAGTGTTTCCATTTCCTTGTCTCCTTTCAGGATAAAGGGATATTCATTTTTCCTACAAATGTCTGTTTGTATTATAAAATGGTCTGTAGATGATTTCTTTTTCAGAGCTGGAATTCACCAACTGAGAAAATCTAACAGAAATTACTTCCTGGCCAATCCCATAATATAGTTATGGCACAGGAAATATAGTAGCTATTACCTGTGGAAAACTCTGTATTTCCAAGAAGTTTCTGAAAATAAATAAATAAATAAATTAGGCTGGATGTGCACACAGGGATGCAGTGCAAGAAAAAGGCCCTAGTTTCACAATGAACGTGATGCTATGAGAAGGCACATGTTTGAGCTGATTTTGATTTAGAACAGGGACCAAGGGAATACCTCTTGCCCAGTTCCTACCATGACTGTTGGATGCTGATACTGATTTATCTGATCCAAAAATAAAATCTTGGATACACCAACGAAAGATCATTTCAAACATCTTCTGGTGGTATTCTTTTTATGCTTTTCCTTATCATTTGCTACCATCCAGTGTTGAAGTAAGGAGACCAATCACAAGAGGTCTTTGATTTGAATCAGTTCAGCCACTATGATTTTGCTTTTCTTTGTAACATTTTTTTTCAAAAGTGCCACAAAAGTCTTGTGTGCAGTGTAGTTGATGGTGTGTGACTGTACTTGGTCGATCTCTAGACTAAGATTAGAAATGTCTTTGATTATTTATGTTAGCAGGACACAATATTGGACTGCAAAATTAGTAGAATAAAATTAGTTTCCATGTATTGTACAGGCATGAAAGCCCTAGGTAGGTCTTGTTGTGTAGCAAAGAAAATAGGTGTTTTCCAGCCGCAGACAGTGCCCAGCACATTGCCTCCTCAGTCCCCACCCAGCTGGCAAGACTTGTCCTGTCCAGGTTTGTGTTTACAGTGACACTGCTCCAGCAGGCGTGAGTCTGACAGGACACCACTGCCATCCGCCCAGCTGCTTTGCAGGACCAGTGCTCCCTTCTGTCTACTGTGTGCAGCTGTCTGAAATGACTCTGAGAAACTCCATGTAAGGAAGCATTTTGATGGCTGTTGTGAAGCATAAAGGGACACAAGCATTTTAGGATAAAAGGGGAAAAATAGACTCAAGTTCTTTTGACTCCTGTATGGTTTTTAATGACTCAGCTCAGCACGGCAGATTTACTGCCACCTATCAGTCATACCCCTAACTCTGTTAGGCTTTGACAGCATTCAGAAGCTGTTTTACCACAGAGTGAAAAGATCTGTAGTGCTCTTTTGTGCCCCAAACAGAATTTTGTATGACATATACCCTGTGTGCCTCCTTTAAACAAATAAATAAATAGATGAATTGGGTTCCAGACAAATAAATAAACAAAACAACCAAACCTCAAACCCTCACTAGATCTGATTTCACTTCGGACAAGTATAATCCTAATTGAATGGCACAGGGGCTGAGTACTCAGGCAGAGTCAGTCTCAGGCAGGTGAAAGTAATAAATACATCTGACACTGATATGAACAGTACCATAAGCAGAGGGAGGCAGAGGAAGTATGTGTGAGTGTCAGGAGAACTGCTAGGGTAACTGGGCAGACATAGCCTCAATTCCGTGTTCTCTCCTCAGACTCTTCTTCTCCCCGTTGCAATCATATAGTGAAGCATTCACCCCCTTGACTTTTGCCACTTCAGTTGTGGGTGTTTAATCAGTTATTCTCTCCCTAAATGCAACAAAGAAGCAAGTAGATCTAGAGGATAATCTACCCTAACCAGAAATAAATGTGGAAGAACAGCTCAGAGAGATCTCTTCACCCCATTTGCTACAGAGGAAACTTCAGTGACTACTCAGAGTGGGCAACTCATTTAGCTGAAGTTAAGACCAACCATTATATCTACCCTCTGTCCATTGGTATACCAATTAGTCAGAATGTGAAAAGAGCACAGAGGAGAAATGAGAGAATAAATATTTAAAATGAAGTTAGGCATAAAGGTTAAGGATTATCAGTGTGGAAAATACCTAGCTTCCCTCCCCAGTGCCTGGCTTTGGAGCAGCACACAGCATAAGTACTCTGTTATTCACATTTGCTCTATAGGGTAAGTGTATTGCTTACCCTCTCTCGTTTAAACGTTACAGCCACAAAACGAGCTAATAAATTTCTGGCTGACATGCCTGACAGAGCAATAAGTAAAAACAGGAAAGCATCTATTACATATTACCCTGAATTTATCAGCTCTCCCTTCAAAAGGGGAAATAACACAAGGCAAATTGTGGGAAGTTTTTTTTTTTTTTTTTTTTTTATCGGCTAGAAAAGTATGCCCTGTGCCCCAGTCAAAAAACAAGCTGTTGTGAAGTAACCACATTATTTAAAGATACAAGTCAAACAGGAAGAGGAAAACCAAACAAGCATGGCTTGAAAATTTCCCACAAGTGTGCTCTGACAGTCAGAAGGCAGGGATGGACTTGCTGACAGAGCCTGGGCTACAGGGTTTTTCCATGGCCAGAGGGCTGGGAAAGGGAATGAAGGGGACTCTCTTCCCTTGCAAATATTTGTCTCTGGCTATACATTTCTGCTGTTTGCTTTACTGTTGTTGTTAAAGCCAAATCAATATGTCAGCAGCTGAAAATACATCTCATCTTCCAGCCTGAGCCCACTCCTAAACATGGAGGTGTGTCTGAGATACCACCAGCTACCAATGCAAGAAACCACAGGCAGGATTTCTGTGCAAGCAAGTTTAAGCCACACAGCTTTAAATACTTCAGTCCATGAATAACTTAAAGGAAATTGAATTTAAAACTGAATGCCACATAGGCCTAATATTTGACCACTTTGAATATGTTGGCTGGTGAAAGGGTCCATGTGGACCCTTCTGGCTGGCACCATTTAGGCACATAGTATGAACCATGTCCCTCGAGAGATTTTTGATGGAAAAGCTGCCCATCTATTGGGATGGCACCACTTCTCACTTAATAGTCTATTTTCAGGTTTATTACAGAGCTCTTATTTGAGGTGATAATCCTTATTGTAATGCTTATTTTTGTTTGTTTTTCCTTTTCCTTTTTAAAACCCAATAGTCAGAACAGAGGTTTTTATAAGCTACAAGCAGACAAATCTGGCAATCTGGATTTTTTGTTTGCTTTTTCTTACACAAATACTACTCTGCAAATTTCAATGATTTGCAAACCATTCCTGATGAATCATCCTAATTCAAAAGAATGGGAATTTAAAAGTGTTTTATACAGCAGGACAGATTCTAATTCATTTAGTATAGTTCTTCCTATAAGCATAAACCTTTTCAAGGCATCTATTCTAGCATATTTTATTTAAAGTGAATTAAGGCCATATTTTATGGATTTTATAGGCTTTCGGGTCAGAAACCATTATCGTAATCATCAGAATTAGCCTGTGTTATAAACTTCTCAAGCTGCATACCATTAACCAGATATTCCTTGTTTAGAGGAGGTAAATTCTTCCCACCTGCGAAAATGAGAAACAAAACAAAACAAAAAACAAACACTGAAATTGATAAATGAACAGTATGGAATATCTTGCGTAAAAGAAAGATTCTTCATTTTAGAGAGTAAAATTATATTGTGAATTGATTCTTTGGCCAAATTGTACTGTTTCAATAATTCAGACTACACTCACTTTTAAATGCCAGATTTTAATCCAAATTCCATTCTGTGTTCCAATTAATTAATTAGTTCATTCATTCATTTTCAAATTACTGCAAGGAATACACATGACACAGAGCTGTACATATCCCAGCTCTGTAATGCCATGACTTTATACCAAAGACTGAGGTAAGTATTTGGCCATGGAATCATTGTCCACATATTCATATTGCAGTGCATAACATGAGTACTAGATTATAGTTTGAAAAAGAACCTGAAAATCTGATTTTATTTTAGAATTAATTTTGCCAACAAATGATTTTAGTATTTTTGTTTCTAGGTAGCCTTCTAAGCAGAATTAAAGCCACACAATACTGATAAAAAGATCATCAACCTCCTGACATAAATTACTTTGCTGAAAATTCTCTTTGAATGTTTTCACATTTATCTGGCTTCTCTGACAAGATGTATTGTCATGTAGAACTAGATTAATACACAGGGAGACTTTGTTGTTAAAGAAATACAAGCTGATTTATTTTATTATGACCAGCAAGAGGGCTACATTTGTAGTACAAACAGCTACAGTGTTCTCTGAGCTCATATTCCTCTGTGTGGCACATGGCTAACATG
Source organism: Stictonetta naevosa (assembly GCA_011074415.1). Taxonomy (NCBI): domain Eukaryota; kingdom Metazoa; phylum Chordata; class Aves; order Anseriformes; family Anatidae; genus Stictonetta; species Stictonetta naevosa. The sequence continues at coordinate 6,870 of MU012835.1, read as the reverse complement.
TAGTAACCTGGATCCTGAAACTGAGGCAATGCATTTATTTAAATCCTCAGGGAAGAAACTATTTCAAATCCAGGTGCTCAATGGCATAACCATGTGTAAACTGAAATGCACAACATACATTCACCCTGCTATTAAAGAAGTACATTAAAAGGAAAAGAATGAGGAAAGAAAGTCAGAAGAAACCTCAAGAATTTTCATTTTAATAACAATTCAAATATTGTGGATGATGTTATGTATGACCAGAATTTTACCCTTGAATTCAAGCTAACACTAAAACACTTCTTGGAGGAGAAGCTAAACTCAGCTCCTGATGTTAAGAAGCCAGAATAAAACAAACGATCTAGCCCAGCACCTCCACTCTGACCCTGGCTCAGGGAGAGATGTAAACACATGCTTCACTCTCCCCGGGTGCACTAAGTGCCCTTGTTGCATGCTTTCCTGCCAGCTGCTGCAGAGAAACAGACAGGCAGAAAAGTCAGAAACCACAGAATAACATGCCCTGAGCAGAACTAGCTTCCCCTCAATAAGATGGGAAAAAAGCAGGTGAATTAATAGTCAAATACTGCAAGAAAACAAAGTGCATTGCTTAGACCCAAATCAAAGTGCTGGAATTCTGATATATCCCAGCCTGGTGAGACTTGCCAAAATTTTCAGTAGCACTGGAAAAAAACACATAAGCTTTTGTGCAGTTGTTAATGCTGTTTGACCCCTAGTTTTAGCAATCCAGCTGGGCTGAGATGCTTTACATACCTGATATCTTAGATTTAGAAACTTTGGTGAAAAAAACTGCTGAGACAAATTTTATAACAAGAGATTAGCTTAAATAATGTCTCTGCACGTCTGATCAGAGGTGAAGCTGTGTTCAGACTGAACAAATCTTTAGTTTCTTTTTCACTAGTTTCATTGTTTCCTTCTCCTTCTGGGGGAGGAAAAACAAGACAAAAATATTTTTTCATGGTATTTTGGCACTTCTGTTTCCTGTTGTGACCAGAACCTAGAAGTTAAGAAACCTGTGACTGAAACAATTGAAGTAGCACTGGAAAATTTAAACAGGAAGCAAGAAGCAATTTTTTAAACAGTGAGGGCAATTAATCACTGAACAGCTTTGCCAATGGATGTGGTGGATTTGCCATCATGTTAGTCATTAACTCTAGTCTCTTTTTTCCTTCTAAGGGTGTCTGCTCTAATTTAAGGTATTAGTTTCAACACAGAAAGGACAGAGCAAAATATTCTAGCTTAACTAGATTATTACAATGATCCCTTTTGGTCTTTATGTTATGAAAACTTTAGAAGATTCATTTTAGGGAATACTCTTTTACTGGGTTTTGGGAGGTGGAGAGAAGGTAGATATGCTCCAAGCTTGCCGTATTTCATGGGTAAGGCACTCCACTACCATGAAGGTCATTAGGATTTAAGTCAGTGTTTTGTGTCAGGTGTGGGTAGGGATTTAAAAGAGTTCGGTCCCTAAATGAACATCCTTACATATGTTCAATTTGTTTTATTTACAGGCGTCTCTGTCAGGTGACCAGGTTAGTCAGAAGACTTTAGGATTCATGTTTGGGAATGTTGAAAAATAATTGACTTTGCTTTCTGATGCAGAGTTAGGGGCCTGATTGCCTAACCTTTAGGGCAGTCCTAACTCCTGGGCAGTAGCAGTGGCTGGCTTAGCCAGCTCCTTGTTGGTGGCTACTGCCCTTTCATAGGCACCTTTTTCACCTGTTAACAGGATCATTAGCTTCTAAGTCATGGCTGGATGTCCCACAGAACCCAGGACCCCAGGTGAATGTCTTAGTTTTGAACTTTCTGTCAATAATCACTAGGACTATTCTTCTATAGGCATTTAGATGCCAATAAGTCTCTACTACTTTGTTGTCTAGACAGTTTTAAGAATCTATGGCTTAACAGCCATACTGAATGTACTCTGAAAATATTGACTTTTTATATTTTGATAGTTTGATCTTATTGGGTGAGAAGCAATCTGCTCCACCTAAATGTTTGTAAATATGCATAGGCTGTGCATAAATTGAAAATCTATAGTTATCTCATTGCAGATTGAAGATGTGAGACAGAAAGGCTCCCAAGGTCTTGAAGACAGTTCCAGCAAAGACAAGAACACATGGATGAACGCAGTCCTCCACCTCCACACCCACACCTACAGTAATACAGGAGGAAGGAAAGACTTTCAGTTTCACCAGGAACTGAAATGCCTGTTTCTACTCTCAGGGAAAATAATAATAATAATAATAATAATAATAATAATAATAATAATAATAAAATTTTGAGCTACTCATGGAAACATCTGGGTGAGAGAGAACAGGAGGTGTCAAGAGAAGTCAAAATAACAACTCGTATCACATGATTTTGATGTGAATGTTTTTGACACATTTATCATACTTGCCATTCTGGAGGAGCAGGGTTAGATGTATGCCATGTAAAAAAAGCAGCAGTGAGAGCCCTCTCTTTTCAGAAAGAGGCAGCCTCACTTAAAGAATCCAAATTGCATTTCTGAGCATAGCAAAATAGCTGTAAATGCAATTTTATGGTTGTTCTAGGGAGAAAATGTGGGTGGAGCAGACTGCAAGAAGAGAGAAAATAAGCAAATTGAGGAATAGAGACAGGCTAGTTGTAACAGGAGATGAAGAGTTCTAAAGTAAAAGTTTCCTCTCATCTTGCTAATCTTGTATAAAAGGCACTACATTTATATTCCACCAAAATTTTCTTTCTGGCTGAACTTTTTTTTTTTTTTTTTCCTACTGGTTTTGAAGCCCAACATTTTTGTGAACATTCAGAATAAAAAATATGAACTGTTTGAAAAACTGCAAAGTTTTCTAAACAGATTTGCATAGGAAACTGTGTAGTACCTATCTCCATGGTATCTAACCAGCAGCTTAGAAGCAGAAATTACAATAAATCAGTAACACATGGAGAAAAAGAATTTTTTAAACATATTGTGATTAAATCAGTGGACGATATTGTAAGTAAGTGTTGTTCATCTGACTGTAATGTAGGTTTAAAAATTCTTGCAATTCTTTCTAGTTTCACATCTGCCTTGATAAAGAGATACAGGGTTCTTCTTTACCATGAAATATACCAAAAAGAGAGCATTATAAAACCAACATTAAAGGTGATACAGGGCCTGGAACATCTTCTGTATGAGGAAAGACTGGGAGACCTGGGTCTGTTCAGCCTTGAGAAGAGAAGACTGAGAGGGGATCTTACCAATGTTTACAAATAGCTTAAGTGTGGGAGACAGTGGGATTTGGCCAACATCTTTTCAGTGGTTTGTGGGAATAGGACAAGGGGCAATGGTCAAAAACTGGAGCCCAGGAAGTTCCACACCAACATGCAAAAGAACTTCTTCACAGTGAGGGTGACAGAGCACTGGAACAGGCTGCCCAGGGAGGTTGTGGAGACTCCTTCTCTGGAGATTTTCAAGGCCCATCTGGATGCCTATCTGGGCAGCCTGCTCTAGGGAACCTGCTCTGGCAGGGGGGTTGTCCCAGATGATCTCTTGACAACCCTTCCAACCCCTACAATTCTGTGATTCTGTGATTATATACTAAAAAGAGATCATGACAACTAAATCTGTCCCAATTGATAGCTGACTTTTGGCTCTCATTTGGATCACAGCAATGAACTTTCTCCAAGGCAATTCTGCAAGACAGAGACCTATTTCTGAGCATCAATGTGGGTGTGAGCCTGTCACTGTCATATAGCCTCTGGACCAGAAATTGGTTCTTGACTTATTTTGTTTAGCTGTAGAGACATATCAACATATTGAGGTATGAATAGCTCTCAACAACTTTAATAACTATACTTGTTTGCATGCTTTCTGTTTAGAAATGCCCTTTCTCATACCAAGAAGAAAAATGACTCCCTGTGAACCTCCAAACAAACTGAAGGTTATCATGGTAAAAAGGCTTAATAAGAGCATTTCCTGAAAGGAGACACAATAGGAGGCGGCCGAGAACTCAGTGAAGTTCTACTTGAACATATGAAATCATGCTAATGTCAGAGATGGCAACGAGGAGAGAGAGATATATAAACAGAGACAGGAGATAAATTCAAAGCTCTGACTCCAGAAACTATTTAGCGATGAGTTTTTCTTGGTAATGTAAAAAGGCCAGCATTTCGTGTGAAAAGCCTATATAATTTCTGTCTTGGTACTATTCTACAAAGCATAGGACTTACTATAATTTCACTTCATTAAGCTTTATTTACTTTGTTACTACAGTATCCAGTGAAGATCTATGTTTCTGTCCTGGTCAAAAGAGTTCAGAAGTTGTTTCTTTCGTGCCCTATTGTGAAAAATGGTTGCTTTTCACTCTGCCTTTCTCACTTTTTTTTTTTCTTGTACTAAGACTTGAAAAGGATAAATTTGAAAACTGAATCATTTGCTTTCTTATTTATTTATTTATTTGTTTATTTTAATTTAGTGAAGTTTAAACAAAATTCATATCAATGTGCTTTAGTTTGGGAAAAAAAAGGGGGCGGGGGGATACAGAAACTTTAGGCAAGATTCCTCTCTGCCACCTCAGGGAGTCTGATGTGTAGGTTTTCACATTTAAATGCGTTGCCCTAGAGATGACATCTTTTCATGCAGCCAGAGCTAGGTGTGTATTTCATGAGATGAATAACGACTCTTCTGATCATAACCAAAACCCCTCCTCAAAGTACCAGAGTAAGGTAGGAGCGATAAACCCACATGGAAATACAGACAGGTGACTTAGGCATCTGAGAATCTAGTCAGCTGAGTCTGACCTCTTTTTCTCTTATGCTTCCCTCATGAATCAGATTGGAGAGAGAAAGATCTGGGGAGCCCTATATTTTCACTCATGCTCTGCAGACACTTATTTTTTCACTGTATGTATGGAGGTCTTTGTAGCTACTTTTTTAGTTAGAAATGTTGCAAGTATGTATGTGTGCATGTGTTTACATAGTGTATGTGTGTATAAACAGTATATTAAAAAAAATGAATA
>MU012834.1:22790-37857 GCA_011074415.1 Stictonetta naevosa | reverse complement strand
TTTTGAGGGACTGGGATGTTCTGATGTCGATAATTTGAATGACTAATTTATTCCATATGAAGAAGGCTTTTTCCATAAAATATGATACTATATAACTGCTAGATAAAATAAAACTCCCGTACTCTTTACTTACACCATCTAGTATCTCTACACTTGGTGTGCATATGTACTTCATATATGTTTAACTTTAAACATATACAGGATTATCAGGACTGACTGGAACCCAACTGAGTGATCTCAATAATAATAATAATAATAATAATAAAATAAAATAAAATACTAAAATAAAATCACTAAGTAGAGAACTATGTCAGATACAGAAAGCTGGTAGAAACAGAGGCAAATTAAAATAAAAGTGTGTAAAATGAAAGAGTAGGAATATCATTTGATGACTTGCTTTTATTGCCTCAGGTTCATATTTTATGCACTACAAACTTCCAGCATAAAAAATAAATCTGTGGAAATATTTTATCTCTTGAACAAATAGTTAATCCTAGATTAAGCATACAGTTAGATGATGTTACGTCGTATATAACTTGAAAGAGATCTGAATATAAATTTTATGTCTGTTTCTTGCATGTTTACAATATTCTTTCTATAATAAGAAGATTTTGAAAGTTTTCCTTAATAAAAGTCAAGCTTTTCACTTTGGGCATTATAACAATAATGGCATGAAACTCAAAATTACATCACAAGAATTGGCAACTCTTTTTTTTTTTTTTTTGGCTTTTTGCCTTCCACTGTTCATAGATACTTATTTTACCATAATGCAGGAATAAAACATCACGAGTCCGGTCTGGTAACATGTCAAACCTACTTTACACTCAGTATATAGAGGTGCAAATGGCCATAACAGAACATTATCTCATTTTTTCATAACACTCAGACATTTCATTCACTGAACACAGAATGGCATGTGTTATATGCATACACAGAATACAATGCAAGTAAATATTGTGAGACTTTAAAACTACTCTAAACCATTCCCTGAACCAGTTTGTGACTTAAGATCCTAACAGGTTTTTGTTGTTGTTTGTTTGTTTGCTTGCTTGTTTAAGATGCCTGGGATCTTTCTAATCTGCTGGAGGATTAACACTTTTTTTCAGAACCGAGAGGCAATTGCACATAAATGAAGGAGGGTGAGAGAGTTCAGACAGATGTCCTATCATCACCACCCAGAAGAGTGTCATGAAATTACAGAAGTGGACGTCCAATGGATGCAGAATAATGCAGAACTGTAATTTGTCCCCCACCCTCCCCATCCTAATACTGTCAGGCACAGTGTCAAGAGGGTCTAGACATTAAAAACCTTCCTTTTATTCAAGACTTAAATCTCTCTTGCTTATTTAAGTTACCAATATCATCTTTGGGTATCCTTGTTCCCTTTCCTACGAGTAAGTGAATTGCTACACACACTTGTCTTCTCAGCTAATTTGACATTCTCTGTAATTGTTTCTCAACCTGCTGGGAAACTTAGAATTCCCTGCACAACTCCTCATCCTTGCATGGGACTGGAATTCTAATCTCACCATGATTAATGTCCTAGAGCATCCTCCTCTTTGTCCTTTACTATGCCTTTAAGAAAGCCTATGATTCATTTCTTGAACCACCAACATGACACCACCATCAAATCCAGCAAATGCTTCCTGGATCATGTAGTCCTTTTCCTTTGTAATATAACAATATGCTCACTGATTTTCATGAGGTAATTCCTGAAGTAAACTGACAGTATAAGTATTAATACTGATCTTAGAGACAGCAAAACATGTCTATGATCACCTATAAAGAAGTTACCTACATTGACAGATACAGCCATTCATCTACCCCAAATTATCACATGCAGAGAGCAAACACCTGGACTAACACAGACAATATGGTGCATATATCAGATCTTGGTATACATGCCAACTTCCACGTTGCACAGCTTGAAAAAAGGATTCCGTCCTCTTGCTTTTACAATGATCTCTCATATCACTTCAGTTCAGTCTCATATTTTATAATGATTTCGATGTTATGGAGGCAGCATAGCAGTGTCTATATTTCTTATTTGGGACAGCAATATTTACTACTAAGGTGAAGGTTTATTGAGACCATCTTAAGACTTTCTCTCTTTTTGTCCAGACTGGAAGGTAGATTCTTCACCGCATTGCCCTACATGAAACAGATATCCTGGCTGGAAGGCAGTCCACACAAATGACATAGTGACAAACATCTCTCCTGAGCAGACATCCTACTGTGAGGCTCCAGCAATGTTTATGAGGATGATATTATGTAGGGACATTTACAGAAAGAGTGAACATTTACAGAAATTTCCAACGCTCTTTGCTGACACTGTTGATCCCTTATCGTATTAATCATACAGAAGAGACCTTACATGTTAGTATTTTCCAAAGCACTAAACCTCTGACATTTTTCTTTTAAATAAAAGACATTGGAAAAGCTGTCATAAAGTCAGCAGCTGCACCCAATCTGCTTTCTGTACACAAACAGTCTTTTCTTATTGTTCCTAGGTGACTAGATTTTACGTATATACTTCTTGAAGGAATGAAATCCCAAAAGACTAGGTAGCCACACACACTGTAATTCCATCCAGATAACAGACTGCAGAATTTACAGCTTGGTTCCTGCACGATGCAAGGTCGTATGGTGTATAGAAAATTGGGCTGAACACGAGAGATTCTCAAGAGAGGGATAGTTTGGCTCACTCCATTAGAGAGACTCCCTTTAAATATGTAACAAACGCATTCAGATCACATAAAAATATCTGAACCTATTAAAATTTTACCTTGACTGCTGTCAAGTCTGAGTTCTGTGCTTACCAGCTATAGATTTCTATGATTTTATCCTCAGTCTCTTAAAATGTTTGTCTGGGAACTTGACTGACATTTGTTCTTTTCCTGCTGTACTTAAGAACTGTGGTAGATGCATTGCAATGACAAAACTGCCATCATTGGCTGGATGGAAGAGCTCAGAGGGTTGTGCTTAGTGGTGAATAATCTAGTTGGATGCCTGTAACTAGTGATGTCCCCGAGGGGTCAGTACTGGGTCCAGCGTTGTTCAACTTATTTGTCAGTGACCTGGATGATGGAACAGAGTGCACCCTCAGCAACTTTGCTGATGACCTAAAGCTGGGAGGAGTGGCTGATGCCCCAGAGGGCCGTGCTGCCTCATTCAGAGGGACCTCGACAGGCTGGAGGGTTGGGCTGAGAGGAACCTCATGAAGAGGAACCTGCATGAACCCTCATGCAGAGTCCTGCACTTACGGAGGAATAACCCCAAGCTCCAATACAGGCTGGAGCTGATCTGCTGGAGAGCAGCTCTGCAGAGAGAGACTTGCGAGTCCTGGTGGACAGCAGGCTGACCATGAGACAGCAATGAGCCCTTGTGGCCAAGAAGGCCAACGGGATACTGGGGTACATTCAGAAGAGTGTTGCCAGCAGACCAAGGGAGGTGGTACTCCCCCTCTACTCAGCTGTGGTGAGGTCTCACCTGGAGTACTGTGTCCAGTTCTGGGCTCCCCAGTACAAGAGGGACACAAAGCTACTGGGGCAAGTCCAGAGGTGGGCTACAAAGATGACGATAGGACTGCATCACCTGTTGTACAAGGACAGGCTAAGAGAATTGGGCCAGTTTAGCCTGGAAAAGAGAAGACTGAGGGCAGATATCATCAATGTGTATAAATATATGAGAGGAGGGTGTCGAGGGTGTTTCAGTTGTGCTCAGTGACAGGACGAGAGACAATGGACATAAACTGAGGCACAATAACTTCTGGCTGAATATGAGAGAGCACTTCTTTTCTGTGAGAGTGACAGAGCACTGGACAGGTTTCCCAGAGAGGTTGTGGAGTCTCCTTCTCTGGAGGTTGTCAAAACCCACCTGGATGCCATCCTGTGCAATGTGCTATAGATGATACTGCTTGGCAGGGGGGTTGGACCAGAGGTCCCTTCCAGCCTCAGCCATTCTGTGATTCTGTGATTGTTCTCTCAAACTGGAACTCTGGAAACCATTAATTAAGCAATCAGTTTAGAAAGTGAAACCCAAGAATTAGACACAGTAGCTAAACAGTAATCCAATTAATATGAATTTAACAAAAAGAAACAAAAGAATACTAAGAAAAAATGACATAAAAAAGGAAAACACTCATTAGGAAAACAGATTTTATCAGCATCTATATGTATTAACTGTAAATGGAAATATCCAAAGGACATCCTTGTTGGAATATGTTGCAAAGGTTAATTTCCTTTCGAAGGGAAATTAGGGTATTGGTTGACCTTCCACAATATTCCTTTTTCATTAGCATGTTAAATACTAAACTCACCTCACAGATGTTTCAAGAAGTCGAAGGTCAGGGTTCTCTAAGTGAAGAAAAGAACCTTTATTTATTTTTTTTTTTTTCCACAGATCATTCAATTAAAGTTAAAAGCAAGAAAATAACATGAAAGAGTTCAACATCAAACTTTTCAGCATGGAGCCTCAGCCTTTAGAAGGCTAAAATGGACTTATTTTTACTGCATTTGGATTCCAAGTGAAACAATCATGCGCATACACACATGCATACATAAATCCAATTTCTGTTTTCAGTGGAAGGCACTCCCTTATTTTACATGCTCTGCTTACAAGGACAGATGTATATGGCAAATGTGTTTTGTAGCATAGAACTGACTCTGATTTAATTTTTCAATATCCTTTGCAGATACAGGGGGTTGTAACTCTTGGTCTGAAGAAGCCTGCAATTCAAACAAAATTCATCATACTACCTTTTCCCATGAACAACTACTGGCATCTGTCCAAAGAATACATTCCCATTCTGAAAATTTACACTGTAAATTGATATGTAAATTGATTCTGTCATGTAAATTGTTGCAGCACTTACCTTCTGCATTTGTGAACTCTGTGCTCTTATAGATGTAAGCAACACTCAGCCACCCTGAAGATGTTAATGGCTGGAGGGTTTCTCAGCACACCAGAGAAAAAAAGATATGTCATAGCTAGATGCACAATAGTTCATGCATCTAAAGGAGAATTAAAAATCCTCACTGATCCTTCCACTGTTAATTCCATATCCTTCCATCCTTTCCTAATCTTTTCTGCCAGAAGCAGTGTACATATGCTACATTTTATTTACTTCTAATATTTAAAAAATTTTTCTCCTTTCAATTTTTAAAGTAATTTCCACAGACCAGAGTTTTGGTTTAAAACAAAACTTGTCTATTTAATCGGTCAAATAATAGCCAACCAGTGTGGGTGCGTGTCATGGTTTTGACTGGGATAGAATTATTTTTCTTCATAAGGGCTCAGATGATGCTGTGTTTTAGAGTTGTGATGAAAATAGTGGTGATAACGCACTGATGTTTTTAATTGTTGCAGACCAGTGCTTACACTAAGTCAAGGACTTTTCAGCTTCTCATGCTGTCCTGCCAGTGAGGAGGCTCTGGGTGTACAAGAAGCAGGGGGGGGAACAGCCAGGACAGCTGGCACAGACTGACCAAATGGATGTCCCATACCATGTGGTGTTGTGATGAACAATAAAAGCTGGGGTAAATAATGAGGAAATGAGAGACATTTAGAGTGATGGCATTTGTCTTCCCAAGGAACTGTTACGTGTGATGAGTCCTGCTTTCCTGGGAGTGGCTGAACACCTGCCTGCTGATGGGAAAGCATCAAATGAATTTCTTGCTTTGCTTCACTTGCCTGTAAGGCTTTTGCTTTACCTACTGAGCTGCCTTTATCTCAGCCTGAGTTCTTGCACTTTTGTCTTTCTCATTCTCTCCCCCATCCCACTTAGGAGAGTGAGTGAGTGGCTGTGTGGTACTTAGCTGCCTGCTGGGGCTAAACCACAATAGTGATTTTATTATTATTAAATTTTCATCCATACATTAATCACCAAATAATCTGAAACAGAATATGCCAGCTACATGATCTGATCAGACAGAATTTATTGGGAAAAAAGGATAGGTGGCTGTTTGCATCAGAAATAAAAGAGTTTGGACTTTTTCTAGTTCCCAAACAATGGCCTTCTAGAACATGTGTATATATTTTATGGAACTTGATTAATGGTTTACAGTGAAATAAACATGCTTTTTTGGTGTTTAGCTTACTGATAGTGAGCACTTCAACATTAAAGCCCTTTCTCAGATGACTAAAATTTGTTCCTCAGAAAACAGTATTCATGTCTGAAAATATCTGGTGCTTCTAAATTTTTGTCATTAAACAACAAATTCTTATAAACTTTTTCTCCCACAATATATGAGAAAATGTTAGAATTAGTAACCTTGGACTGCAACTACAGCTTCCACTTATGTCCCTTTGGCATTCCAAAAATTTCTACACCAGAAAATCCCATACCAGCACTGTTCCAAGAGCATACATCCTGACTGAAAGCTCTTTAAACAGACCCAGTGGTGTCATGTAAAACAAATGGAATCCAAAGCATGTTTTCCCAGCCTTATATGAAAACATTTAGCTTGTGTAATGAACAACAATAGAAGCAGCAATCAAAGAAAATCATGATTGTCAACAATGAGAAATGATGTCTCTTAGCAACCAAGTTTCAATTACTTTTTGTTTGCTAACAAGCACAAAGACATTTAAGGCTGGTAGCTTTATTCCAGTAAGTAATGCACTATCAAAGACCATGATAAAAAGCTCCTATTTTAACTGGCTCTAGTTTCCAATCAAACATCCTGCAATTAATTTTATTAGTGTTTTAGAACTAATTTACTTTGAATAAGCCATAACTATGATTTGTTATTGTCATGCAGTAAATGGAATTGTAATGTTCAATAATTATTTGTTTAAATAATGGAATCATTGTCATACAGATGATAATCCAAGCAAGAAAAATATTATTATCATTAATAATAAGATTAAACAAAATTGTACCCAAGAATAGATCCCAAGAGAACCCTTCAGCAATTTTAGGTGAAGTAGAAATTATACTGCTAATTAAGACAGAACACGGCTGTCATAAAGATAGTGGCAAACAGTGCTTTCTAGTGAAACAATGAGACTTCATTTGATTGATAAAAATGACCTGACTTCAACCGACCGTCCTTGTGTCTTTTACCAAGCGGTTGAAAAATGTTATTATAATTAGATACTCTGTTTGCTTTTTTACACACACATACACATGGGCTTCCCAAAGGTTTGAAATTACACCTTTTGAATTTCTTGCTTCAATTCTCCCAAAACAGATTTTAACTAAACAACATTCAAGCAGTCGTTTTCCTCCTGATAGTGAAGCTGAAACTAGACATAGAGTTGGTGATATTTACTCCATCTGTCCATATGTCTGTGCAATTTAGTAAAAAGTAGGCATTCTCACTCTTCGGTTTGTTTCTGAACAGTATAGATTTTTATTCTGAAAACAAATATGGGTATCCCTATGAAAGGAATAAGAACACAAGTATAATGTGAGAAGAAGCACTGGTACTGGATGGATTGTGCATATTATATCGGGACAGATTAAAACATTCACCATCCTCTGAGTGATACCAGGGTGTAGGGCCAAAACATCTTTTAGAACAGATGCTTTTAGAACAGAGCTGAGTTGGGATGGGAAGTGCATGGAACAGTGTGAGTGCCCATGACGGTAGAGGACAGAACCCAGTGTCCTATGTGGCAGAGGCCTGTGCATCAGGGTCTCCTCAAGGTATATGTTCCTTTTGTGCACTTACCTAAGCATACCTTACCAAGACCATACTGACCATACCTGGACCCAAAAATGGGTTACATTGTTTTTCAGCCCTTCAAACATATTCATATTTTCAAGCTTTTCTTGTCTAAACTGAAGACCTAATTCTTTGCTATCATTTTCACAGGGCAGTGAAGTCCAGGACTTCACTGGAGCCATCAGACACTACAAGCTCCACACTAACAAGTTGCAAGAATTGGCAACACTGAAATTCAACTTCTTCAGCTTTTATTTTTATACTAGAGAAGTAGATTAAACCTTAATTTACCTTAAGTAAAATCTAATTGATGAGGATCTCAGTCAAAAATAATTCAAATTATAAACTCTTGCTTCCCCTAAAGCATCAAGAAATGATTGTTGTTGTTGCTGTTTTTTAAAATTCAATAAGAAAAAAAAATAAAGCAATAATACCCTTTGCACTGATTGATTTCTTCTTAAATTTATTAAGCATCCCTTCTAAAAGAAGATTTAAAAGTGCATTAAGTGATTTTAGGTACCTATGTGTCTGCCCAATATACAGTGCAAGAGACTTCTTCCAACATATCACAGAAAGAAGCCCATTATACAATAAGTGGTGGTATATATATTATTTAATTGTTCTGTTCATATGTCTCAGTCAGTCTGGAGTTAATGATTCTAAAGTGTACATTTAATCATTTACTTAAGAGTAAGTTAAGAATGTTCTTTAATAGCACTAATTAAAGAGGTTGTTTGGCACTCAGGACTGCGTAGAGACTGAAATGCCATCAGTATACTCAGTCTAACAGCAGTTGCCTAGAAAATAAATTTTGAGTGATGCCTTCTCAAACAACTGATATTGAATACTGCTACTACAATGCACTTATTCTTCTTGTAAGCTGTTTCCCATAGGAAACCAATATTCTGTGAGGGTATTTTCAGAAGAGTTATTTATACATGAAACCTGAGGAAACAGTAAGGTCTCTGACCATGTTATGATTCAAACCAAGAAAGGACTGGAGACCAGAGTTCCAATCCACTCTCTGTGCCACATGCATGATGAAAATTCTGACATTTGCTGTTTGTCACATAGAGAAACTACATATAATTATTTCCAGATATGCAAGAAAAGAATATTACTTCTCCCCTCCCCTTAGAAATTACACTGATCTAAGGTTTAATGTATAGAGTAGTCAGTTCTGTGTTTGTACACTCTCACATGTCAGATCTTCAGTTTCTTGTATAGACTAATTCTCTTTAAGGAAACATAAAGGATTTCTTTTCAGTTTAATAGGATTTTGGATCTGATGATGAAGAGATAAGGAAGCCTGAACCCAAATCACACTGATAATTCTCTGCTTTTTGAGCCAACTCCTGTTGCATTATTTTTGCTTTAACCCACCTTCAATGTCTTTCAGCTGTTCTCTTGGCACTGTAGGGGGTCTTGAACTTTGACAATGAATGAGACATGCTAAGCTAGGTGTAATTACTTTATTGACGTCACTTTGGCTTTCAACCCACTTTTAACTGAGCCTCTACTGCTTGAAACAGTAGGTCATTTGTAGCACATTATGCAAATGTTAAAACTAATCTTTTCCATAATACATAAGAGCTCAGTTTGTGCATTAACTAATTTATCTGACTATGCAGGAGCTATGAATGCTGATTTTTATTAAGCTCTTCATTAAGTCAAAATGTAGCTGAAGTGTGTGCACATATATATATATTTGCATAGTCTGAAAATGAAATTACTTCAAATGTAGGAACAATTACCTCATACAGGGTCTTTGTAAATTACATTTGTAAAAGAGGATACCCTCCACCCGATACAAGTGGAATCCAGAAGAAAATGGGTTTTCATTTTGAAATAAATAGATAAATTAATTAAGACATTCATATCCATTCAAAAGGGTATGAATTGTGAGGGACTCTCTGTTTTAAATGTCTTTATTTAGTTTTCCACAAATAAATAAATAAATAACATAATTAATGTAATGAAAAAAATGAATAGCAAAAATAAATAAGTCATGATTTACAGCTGCTATAATATCAACAAAAGCAGATATCACACTGCATAGAAATCTGCATTTAATATTATTTCATTGTTGGATAGCTACTGTGTAGATCCTGAGTTGGATAGACTTGCATGTTTAGGAGCTAGTGATCAACATAATAGCTAACCTGAGCAGGTGCTTTGTTTCCCACACAGCATGGTTTCCAGATCTGAGCTGCAAGGCACAGATCCCCTGGACACAGGATAACCTCAGACAGAGTACTGTCAGAGGGGAACCTGCGGGCAGCTCCCACTACATCTATCAGCTGCATGGCCTTACTTTTGTCTAAAAGTGCAGAAAAGTTCTCATGAGAACAACCTTCAGGAATTGAGTTGCTTTATTGTGAGGAATTACATAACAATTCAAATAAAAAAAGGGAGAGTTTCTATCCATGCTCTGCACAGCATGCCATCGGAAAATCCATCCAGGCTCCATCCAATACTGCACAAATGCAGGGTGTCCAGTGACTGAAGGGATGCAAGATTTACTGGCTATCTATATTCCTCTTCTCCATCACCCTTATGTGAAATAAATTCACATTTTCCCTATTTGTGCCCTTGTGGACCAGCACTGAGAGACGAATAACTGCCTCCCGTCATCCTTTAAGACGTATATTGACATTGCAGTCACTTTGCCAAGAGCCTGAAAGGTCAACATGCTACGAGAGAGATAATAAGTGATGCTCCCTCCTTACATTCAACAGCAGTATCTAACAGTCTGCAACAGATGGGGGAAGAGGAGGGTTATGTCAGCTGTCCTCCTGATTCTAGTGAGTTCCTAGACACAGTTCATTAAAATTAATGACCAAACACTAAGTATTATGCATAGGAACAGATCAGTTTTGCATTAGCCATGTAAACAAAACAAAACAAACAAACAAAAAAACACAAACAAAACAACACATTGTTATGATATTCTGTGGACAAACAACTCTAGGATTTGGCCATGTGTCCTACTTTACGGCTGAATGTTTATTAAATTATTAAAAAAAAATTATTAATAGGTTGATAACACTCTCAAAGCATTTATTGTACCTGTAAAACATTTTTAAGTTTTGAAAGCACAATAAAGTTAATTTAATAATCCCCTAATCTTATACACAACTTCCTCTAGACTTTTCTTCAATTACGCCTCATTAATTACAATTTATTGTATATTATAGAAACACTAAAAAATAAACACTTCATGAGAATTTCATCAGATTGATTTATTTTTTTAGGTTAACCAGGAAGCATAATGAATCCACACGTGACCTTTGAACCCTGAGCATAGGACCTCAAAATTCATTCCAAAGTCAAGATTAATCTGCCAAACATAAGAACTGTATGTTTTATTTAACCTGAGCCAATAAGTTTACCCAAATGACTACAGTAGGGGAAGAATAAATAAATAAATAAATAAATCTTACCACTATTCTTTCAGTTGTTTAAAAACAACACTGAAACCCAAAGAGTAAAAAAGTTAACACTGCCTTCCTCTCTTTGTAGTATGTTTGGTGAGAACATGCTTCTGAAACTGGAAGCAAACAGCTATAATAAAATCTAAATGCAAATTTTATGTGATCTATGAGTGAGAGATACCACTTCAGTGTCAGCAAAGAATGCATCACTTTAGTCAAGTAACATACTGAAAATACTGCCATGATTTGTGCAGTTGCCATTCATAGAATTGTTTGAGGATTTGTTTTACGCTGCTGGTATCACAGCATTTCAAGTGTTCCCACAGAGACTATGACAAGTGTTGCAAGATTCAGAATATGTAGAACAAAACATACCAGGTAAGCAGAGCTTGCCTAGTTAGATTTTTTTCTTAAATTAACCATGTCCCAAATGACCCTGTTAAGCTTCACAGTGATGACCTCTGCTTAATGGTGAATCCTGGTCCTGATGAATCTGGATGCTGTCATACAGTTTCACAGTATCTAAGTCATCATACATTCACTTAATTTCACAATGGGTTTATCTTCCACTTTAATAGATGTATGTATATATATATTGACCCCCATCTTAGGTGTGACACTGTATACCAGCATCTAAAGTGATCTACTAACCCCTGTGGTTAATTTGCTCAATATAGTAGTTGTCAGCCATTACTGGAGGACAGAAAAACACTAGTTTAACCTCCTCTTCTCCAGGCTGAATGGGCCCAGTGACCTCAGCCACTCCTCAGCCACAGTGTTGAAGACAGAGGCAAAGAAGGCA
The DNA here is from genome assembly GCA_011074415.1 of Stictonetta naevosa. Classification (NCBI taxonomy): domain Eukaryota; kingdom Metazoa; phylum Chordata; class Aves; order Anseriformes; family Anatidae; genus Stictonetta; species Stictonetta naevosa. Next base: position 25,951 of record MU012834.1, on the reverse strand, counting down.
TTAAATGTCTCTGCTTTGCCTATGTCATTGTCTGTGAGGAGACGTTTCCCATCAAGTAGCAGACCTATGTTTTCTTTGGTTCTCCTTTTTCTGGTCACATAAAAAAATAAAATAAAAATAAAAAAAAAACTTTTTTATTCTCTCACTTCATATAACTAGTATCCACAATCTATAAATCAGGCTTGCTGTTGCAGTAGTTTTACTCAGCTGGGCAGACGAGTTCTACCTCAGCCACTTTCTCACTCCCCCTCCTCAAAGGGAAAGGGGGAGAAAATGCAATGCAAAGGGCTCAAGGGTTGAGATAAGGATGGGGAGATCGATCAACAGTTATCGTGATGGGCAAAACAGACTCAAAGTAGAGAGATAGTAAGTTTTATTGCCTATGGCTAACAAGCTAGAGAAGTGAGAAACAAAGGAAAACAAACAAAACAAAAACAAAAGCAAAACAAATAAACAAACAAAGAAACCACACCTTCCTACATTCACCCTCTTCCACCTCCTCGCCCCGAGTGGCATAGGGGAACAGGGGAATGGGGGTTGCAGTTGGTCTATAGTCTGTCTCTGCCACTCCTTCACGGTCCCTCCCTGCCCCTGCTCCCCGTGGGGTCCCTCCCACGGGATGCCGTCCTTCCCCAACTGAGCCTGCGGGGGCTGCCCACAGGCAGCAGCTCTCCAGGAACTGCTCCCACACGGCTCCGTCCCACGGGGTCCATCCATCCCCCAGGAGCAAACTGCTCCAGCACGGGTACCCCACGGGCGGCAGCTCCCCCCAGACCCCTGCTCCTGCGTGGGCTCCTCTCCACAGGCTGCAGCTCCGGCTCGGGGCCTGCTCCTGCAGGGCCTCTCCATGGGCCGCAGCCTCCTCCAGGCCACATCCACCTGCTCCAGCGGGGGCTCCTCCACGGGCTGCAGCGTGGAGATCTGCTCCATGTGGGACCCATGGGCTGCAGGGGGACAGCCTGCTCCACCAGGGGCCTCTCCCTGCACAGGCCGCAGGGGAACTGCTGCTGCCTGCCTGGAGCACCCCCTGCCCTCCTGCTGCACTGACCTTGGGGGCTGCAAGGATGTTTCTCACTCCTTGCTCTCCTAGCTGCTGTTCCACAGCATTATTTTTTTTTTTTTTCCCATTTCTTAGATATACTCTCACAGAAGTGCAAACATCACTTATTGGCTCGGCTCTGCCCTTACCTAACACAGGGCAGTTTCTAGATTCTTCTCACAGAAGCCACTTCTATTGCCCCCTGCTGCCAAAACCATAGCACATAAGCCCACTACAGATGCCAAAAAGGAAAACAAACAAACAAACAAACAACTTGAAAATCTCTGACAGTATCATGTACATTAAAAAAAAACAAAACAAAACAAACTTGATTATGAATAATAATAATCACTACAGTACAGTGTATTTTTGAAGTGTGAAAGTTCCTTTTTCATCTACACGATCTAATTTTATTTCTCTATTACCTAAGTTGCACTTAGAGGATATTTTGGTTCAAACCTTATTAATGTTGAAGTCAACAAGAATTTCCATCAATGGGACAAGCAAAATTTTACTCAGTGAAAAGTATGCATTTTTCATACAGTGTACACCTTGTTGCTACACAATAAGACAAAGTAATGAAGTGACTGAGCATAAAGCTTCCTGTTGTCTGCAGGATATTTGCTATTACAAATATTCCAAGGTTTCTATTGTCAGTATTGAAGACAGATGTCCTTTGTTAACATTTACAGCCACCATTTTTCTAATTTATTGGTGATGTTTTACACACCATGCTCTAAGCTTCCTCAGAGGATCAAAATAAACAGCCTGTCTCTTTTAAGAGCAACATGAGAATTGAATACATTCCAAGGTTGTGCCATGAATTCTGCAATACAGGTAGCCTTATTAGAAAAGAGTGATTTTTGCTTATAATTGAAGCTATTCTGTTTCCTTCTGTTTTGCTTCATGTAGGGAACAATCCATAATCTGGAAAGGCTGATAGATATGTTCATATTTACATCTCTTTTTTTCAGTTCAGATTTTTGGTTCTTTTTTCAGCAATTTAAAGTGCTTGGCTTTCTCTAGAAAGTCCTTCTCTGGGGGTAAATGGTAAAAATGCACGTCTTTTTTCTATTTATACAAATGTATTCATATTTCTATATCACATAATGATATATAGTTTAGTTTTAATTTTAACAGCTAGAGAAAATACCTTGGTCAACAGCTTACTGTCATTCAGCTTTACCCAAAAGAAAATTTTAATTCTCCCTTTCATAGGGAGAAACTCATAAAAAATCTAAGCAAAACTTGCATATGTACAGATACAGAAGTCATTAATATGCCAAATCAAAATTATACAGGCTTGTGAGATAAAAGAAACATGATCATCGCTGTGTACAGGCAGTGATATCGAAGTTGAACAATAATTCTATTACAAGATTTTTTTTGCTGCTACTTATAGCTTAATATTCTTCATAAAAAAAAGTGTCTGCCTCTGCTGTTTTTCTTCCTGATATCAAAACTTCATCACCGTAAATTATAACATACCATAGGCTCTGGAGTTTTTTTGAGTGATATGCTTTTGCTGCCAGACACATTTCCAATGACAACCTGTAGAAACTATGGCCGTAGCAACTACAAACTACATGAGTCAACAGCATACTCAAACAGCTCTGTAGGGCTGCAGGTAGAAGTGAGAAACAATAACTTACATAACATACATTTCAGAGTTTATTTGTATGTTTCTTTCAACTTTTCCTCATGACCTAAAACAATTCCTCACAGACAGAGTGCCCATTTGTGGTTGGGATGCTTGAGATGCCCTTTCCAAACATATTCCATTTTAGTTTCATCCAAGAGGAATCCATTCTGAGAACACTGAGACTATTTTGTGTTATTTACTAAAACACTGTAAGTAGAGACAACATGGAGATCTGCCTCAAAAAAATACTCCTAATCAAAAATAAAAGTTAAAGTAGACATATCTGACATATCTAGTGATTCCCCGAAGGAATATAGAATTGGTCTTGCAAGGTCATCTTAGGGAACACCATTGAATTGACATTAGTCCTCAATTTATAAAGTCATCCTTTGTAGATTCCTCTTAAAGAAGTGGTATTTAGCTTTTGAGATCTTATACACTGTATAAAAAGTAACTTTTTTTTTTTTTTTTTTTTTTTTT
>MU012834.1:0-22192 GCA_011074415.1 Stictonetta naevosa | reverse complement strand
GGTTTTATCCATTTTTACCCAGAGCATAGAAATGCATGATTCAACTTGTAACTTCTTGGCAATATAGAAATAATCAGTTCCATAAACTTTACAGAGTTCAGTAGCTAGACTGAACTTGTGTTTTGCTTCTGCTAAGCGCTTATTGATCAGATAGATTAAGGGTTGAAGTTCAGAATGTATGGGTTTAAAATATTATAAGCTTTGCTTTCAAAATATATCTCCAAATTCAAAGCAGAATTTAGTAGAAATTATCCAGTTTTATCATTTTACATGTGAACCTTAAAGATTAACACCCTTCCAACTCAAAGCACAGTACATGTTCACACTTAGGTTTACATGTTCAGACCCTGACAAGTTCCAGTTCAGTGCTACTGACAGAATAGATTTTTGGTTTGGCTATGTCTGACTGGTGTACAAGGACAGAGAAGCAAGGGAGATGGATGTAATAAGCCTTCACATTTTTTCTCTGGTTGAAAATGGAGCACAGACTGCTCCTCTTTAAAACCCAACATATCATATCTGTGTTTGTATAGGGAGTCTCCACATTCACCTTTAGCGCCAGCATGCACCTCATCCACTCCTGCCTTGTGGTTTTCACATGTTGAAGACTGTAAAGGGACTTATAAAAACATATAACTGTACCTGATGTACAGTTATTTACAGTTATTTTAATCTTTTTTAAAAACAAGTATATCAGTAAAAACAGTTGGACCAACTGTGAAATTGTGATTATGAGAGAAATTAGTTTCTATACAGGATAGTGCTTAAAAAAAAAAAAAAAAAAAAGCTACAGATAAAAGTAATTTATGAAACAAAATAATATGTAAAACATTTAGTAATGCTGAGGACAAAAATATTTTCTGATTGGCTAAATATAAACTGTTATCAATGATCTCTTAATTATGTTTCAGTATGTTATAACTGAATCACTTTTCAAACAGGACTCCTGCTTTGGAATGATTTTGTGTAGTAATCAACTTTAGAATCACACTGTGGTACTACAGGGAAGAGAATAATAACTGTATTTGTAGTAAATACAGAGAAGTACTTTGGAGGAAAATAATAATAATGATAATAATAAAAAAAAAAATAGACATGAAGGCATTTTCCTCCTCCCTAGGAAACTACTAGTACCAGCTATTCTCTCTTAAAGAAGCTGTCGAGGTTCTATCAAGAATAATTCTATAAGCTTTTGTAACCTGGAAAATATTATTTGTACCCCAAATATCATGATTTTTTTCCTAAATACATCTATAGGCTTAACCAAAAAAGGATTCTTCCACCAAAATGACTTACACAAGCTACATTTTTTTTATACAAACTTAGTAACTCAATTGCAGTTCCTTGTCATATGTTTTAATCCTGTCAATCAGCAAGAAGTTTTTAATTCATGAAAATATGAATATACACAGCCTTTTTTCCACTGGAAAATACATACATATATATTTTAAAATATCATTTTTGAATTTAGTGTGAATAATGTCTGCTAACACTTTCCCATTAGAACAAAGCATCATCAAGCAGCATGATGAAGAGTTAGGGAAAAATAAATAAATAAATAAATAAATAAAGGAAAAAGGATTAAAAGAAAAAAAGGAAAAAAAAAAGAAAGAAAAAAAACTGAGAGGAAGGGTAAGAGGAAGGGGAAGTAGAAATGAAAAGGAAAAGGAGAAGGAAAAGGAAACAGAAAAGAGAAAGGGAAAGGGAAAAGAAAAAAGGAAAAAAAAAAATAGCTTTTTCCTGACAAAATGAAAGAACTTGCCTTCCTCTGTAGCTCAGAAGACTGCGTTTGGACATAAGGGTAGCCACCTGTATAACAGGCACATCAAATTGATCCCTGTCAAAAATTTGCATGAGATTCATTGAATGAAGTTTCTTCACATAGAGCACTGTCAAAAAATTCCAAAGAACAAATAAAGAAAAAACTCATTTTCAAATAATTTGTGAATAAAACCAGAGTATAAACACACCAAATAAACTGTAGTGAAAATTGTTTGCTTAGAGTGTAATTTAAATCTTTACTACATTAACAATACTCTAATCATGTCAATTTTATACAGTGATCTTGGTTAGAAAATACATCTACTTGCATGCTCACGAAGACAGAATTCTCCATCCCTTCATATTGGTGGTAATATCACCTTATTTACTCCTTCCTTTTGTCATCTGTCAGTGAAAGTAGCTATGGCTGAGGTGGGATGCAGCCATTAAACCGGCTTGAACTCCAAGCCCACTCCAAGTGCATTCTCAGCTAGTGCAAAGTCTGTCTAAGCTACCTAACTGTTTTAAAAGATTTTCAGGAAAAGAGAACGATTCAGGACTGTCTTCTACAAAGCTGAAGATACACCTAGGCTGATACACTTACGTAAAAACAGTATTTTATTTTTATTTTTACAATTTTTATTAAGGTACTTCTGCAGCAATTAACTTGCAGTCTGTTTTTGTTTGTTTTGTTTTGTTTTTCTAGGAATAGTATGGCTCATGCTTTTGGGCAAAAATTTTAACTACATCTCTCCCCATCTCATGATTGCACACATATTTTTTTTCCTAACAGCTAGAGTTTGAATAAAGATTAATAACTCCATTGTTCATATTTTATTACAGACATTTGTAGCTGAGATTTATCAGCTCCAGCCAATGAGAGACACCTTCCCATCATGCAGCTATAGCTCTAAAAGTACATAGCTGTCAAGATGATCTCTGCCTATTTCTACCACTTTTCTAAACAGAACCATTTCAATTTATTAAGAATTACTAGGAAAAGTTCTCCCTTAGTGAGTACTCTCTAAACTGCAAATATCAAATGCCACCAAAAGAATATTGCCATAAACAGATGCAAGAGTGCTGAACTGATAGTACAACAGCGAAGCCTGAGCAAAATTTCACTCTAGGTATGACTTGTTTGGTTTTTTTTAGTGTTGACCACAGCCAATTGGCAGTATAAAAGGCCTACTTGGGTGCTACTTGGATTGTACCCAATGCACGATGTCCAAACTGCTGTGAAGAAAGCAGCTGATGCAGGCCTGCCAGGGAGGATGGCACCTTCCTGGCATGACACACCCCAAGGAGAGCCCGGGGCTGCAAGGAGACCCCAGCCTTGCCACACCAATTCCCTGCAGCCCAGCAGCTGTGTCTGCTCCCCAGCAGTGTGGAGTTTTCCATGCTTCTGTAGAAGAGAGGTCAGTGGGGAGCAGCTACTGGTGGCCCAGGGCTTGCCAGCCAAGTAGGTTCCCACGATGAAGGGGCAAGGTGTCCCTCACTACCACTCCTTCATGAACCCCCATATTCACCTCCCTAAAGCCCAGTTTGCTTCCACAGGTGCTGCCAGGCCCCTTTCCACACTGGGATTTGTTCCCATATATTATTATTTCAAGGATTACAACACGTGCTTCTGTCAGACTAGAAAACCTATATCCACAAAGAGCACACCAGAAATTACTGTCCAGCTGTAAAAATACCCCAAAACGAACAAACAAAACACACACACACACAAAAATTATTTGTGAAACATTGCCCAGAAGAACTGGTGCCACAGTACCACCACTGTTGAGCATGCAGAACCCAGGGAAGAATTTGGTATTTCAGTTTATTTCAGAAATGCTGAGAAATAGTACCCGAATAGGGACCTTTGACAACATCATCACGTATAGCACTTACCTGATTACTACTCAAAAATATGTCTCATTAATTCAGTATTCCCTTGCATTTCCAGAAGTATTTCCACTACTCAATATTGTCCTGTTACCTTCTCCATTCCTGTCCTTATTTCATTTTCTTTCTGAGCAAGTTGTAGATCCCCAGAATCTGGTAGCCATGCTTTCTTGCATTTCTTCCATATGTTATTTCTGAACCGTGCTGTACAGAAACTATATTAGAACATTCTTACCAACTTCTGTTGCTGTAACCAAGGACTCCAGGGATACTGGAAATGCTGAATTGTTATTGGCAACATAACCCAAACAAGTGTTTAAATCTAAGCACAACCTTCAGCCTTGTAATGGGTTAAAAACATTAGAAATTGGATTTGAGACAAAGTAATAATCCTGGCCATGAAGACCAAAGGAAGAGCAAGCTTATCCTCATGTTTCAGTCGTGTAATTTATTGTTGTTAAGATGGACCTTCAGTCTTGGACAAGAGGAAAAAATCAATATTAATCCACTCATACTTGTAATGGAAGGATATGGTCACATAAAGTATCACTGGGTAGTGCAGGACTGCAGCTGGAATTTGAAGACAAATGCTATAGGTTTGCTATGGAAACAATAGACCATAACATCGTATCCGATATGGAAAAATCAATCACGCTGCTACTAGCTGGAAACTGCTGCACTTTAAGGAACGAATATAAAATACTTCAAGCAGTTGTTAAACAGAAGAGGTTTCATAATTATTTAATCACGTTAGAGGTCAAGCCAATTAAAATACCATTTGTTAGTATTTTCTGTGAGCTTTTCTTTTTTTTTTTTTTTTTTTTTGAGGCAAGGGGGAGGAGAGGAGAGAAGCATAATGTTTTCTGTGTTCATTGTCTTCACTTAAATGGTGACATACAGCAATAATAACAAATAACACTGCCAGCTCAGATGCACTGCTTTTCAGCTAGAAACTACATAGGGTTTTTATTTGGAAACAGGAAAAGACACTCAAATAAATAAATAAATAAATATATAAATAAATAAATAAATAAATAAAACGTCATGATATTATTTCCTGCAACACATCAGCAGCTCTCTGTTCTCTGTGTGTGAGGCATTTTTTGAGAATATGTGTTGCCAAATAACAAACAGTACCTATGAAGTCTTATGGGTTTAAATGTGCAATGGATGCTGATATCTGTAGTCTCTCTAGCACCATTAGGACAATTTGTTATCAAAGCTTCTATTTTTTAATGTCAACTGACTGTTCTAAAAATAAGCAAACAGCCCTCATTACATGGTTCTGTAACCGAGATATTTTAATCATGGCAAGCCCAGTGTCACTGACAACATTTACCTTGGATGACCTCTTCTGTGGGGGTGAGAATTCCTTTAAAAAGAACAAGCAAATTACACTGCTTTTAAAAGCATATTTAATCAACAGCATGAGATAAACAATAGGTCTAGTCCATTTCCTAATTATGCTTTCTAGACCATAGTTAAAAAAATACTGATATTTATAGTCAACTTGATGAAAGTCAAAGGTGAGTGACACGGTATAAATAGGATGCTACACAGAGAGCTCTTCTATAAGAGTAATGAGGCTGAATTACAAATTATGAGAAGTTAATAATAGCTGCCTATTTTATACATATTCTGGGAATGGACCAAAGATATCTAAAGATGGTCCAGCTACTTTTTCCACTAACACAAATATATGTGTATATATATATAATTCCCCCAAACAGCAGAAGCTCTGGAATATTTTTGGATACATAATAATGTTTTTACACAACATAAAACCTTTTTTCTGCATTTTTTTTTTTTTACATATGAAAACCTGCTAAATAGAAAATACATAATTGTATGAAGTTGTCATTGTTTTAGGCTCCTGAAAATAGAGTACATCACACTATTAATGATTATGCTTCCAAAAGCAATCCGATAAATTAATTATCCATGATTTATCACTGGTTATTGATAGTATTCTTTCCACTTAAGTTGTTTCAGTTAAGTAATCAGCAAAGAATATTGCCAGCTAACGTATAGTGAGCAACTAAACATAAACTATGAGAAGCAAGTAATCAAAGCAAACAGATCACAGATCTTCCTCACTATCCAGTAAATGTCTGCAGCCTGCCAAGAGAACTTAAGGATTAAATGGTATGTAAACAGAATGCTATTTTAAAAAGGAGCATGAATGATAAAATACCTACAGACCAACACCTAAATGTTTTTATTACATTTCTCTTCAGTTGCAAAAGATTTATAAAATCTGCCTAATTACATGAAACATTCAAATATGTTGCATATATGTGTACGTCTCATTGTTAATACATACACATATGTTTCTGTAAGCATTGAGTTTTTCCCTAGCCTGCTCACTGACACTTTTCCTGTTCTCACTTATCTAAAATCTTTTCACTGGCTCTGTGTTTGAGTGATTGAGCTCAGATTGCACTTTGGTCACAACAACACCATGCAATGCTACAGGTATGGGGTAGAGTGGCTGGAAAGCTGTGCAGAGGAAAACAATCTGTGGGTGTTGGTTGACACTCACATGAACATGAGCTGGCAGTGTGCCCAGGTGGCCAAGAAGGCCAAAGGTATCCTGACTTGTATCAGGAATAGTGTAGCCAGCAGGACCAGGGAAGAGATTATTCCCCTGTACGCTGCAGTGGTGAGGCTGCACCTCGAGTACTGTGTTCAGTTTTGGGCCCCTCAGTGTACAATAGATATTGAGGCCCTGGAGCATGTCCACAGAAGGGTTATGAAGCTGTTAAAGGGCCTGGAACATCCTGTGAGGAGCGGCTGAGGGAACTGGCGTTGTTTAGTCTGGAGAAGAGGAGGCTCAGGGAGACCTTATTGCTCTCCACATCTAAGTGAAAGGAAGTTGTGGGGAGCTGGGGTGTCGGCCTTTTCTCACAGATAACTAGTGATAGGACTAGATGGAATGGCCTCAAGTTTCACCAGGGGAGGTTTAGGTTGGAAATGAGGAGACATTTCTTCTCAGAAAGAGCAGTCAGGCATTGGAATGGATTGCTGAGGGAGATGGAGGAGTCATTGTCTCTGGGGGTGTTTAAGGAAAGTTGGACGTGGTGCTCTGGGACATGGTTTAGTAGGTGATATTGGTGGTAGGAGGATGGTTGGACCAGGTGATCTTGGATGTTTTTTCCAACCTTAATGATTCTATGATTCTATGATTTGGGCTCTGGCTCTGAGAAGGAAAATAGAAACTGTAGTTTTGTTTGAATCATACTCTGTGACTCAAAGATACAAGAAGGCATATTTTAGGCACTTCTCTGCAAAGCTTTCCAAATATTATTGGATTATCCTCTTTATTATTTGGAGTCAGTTGTGCAACAGAAATATTTAAGAATAAGCATGGATTTTACTGAGTTCTTCTAAAGATTTGTCCTCCACATTTTAGCCTAAGTAGAATTTGGTTCAGGCATTGAGGCGTACAAAGGTGTCACCTTTTTATTTTTTATATTTTCTGTAATTTTATTTTTTAATTTTGTTGCTAGGCAGGCTGTTCCTGAAATTCTTACAAGCTTTATTTATTATTCATTTTCAGCCCAGGAAGAGAAACTTGAAATATTTATCCACAGGATATTACTTTTAAAAAATTCTTTCCATAAGTAACAGATATGCTAAATGAATAAATCCTTTCAGAAACAGCCAAAGTGATTATCTTTCCTGAAATCTCACTTTAAAATAGGTTAATAATTAAAACATTTTACTCTAAGCCAGGCAAACAGTATGAACTGAACTTCTTTTATTTCAGGAGGCTTTTATTTAATTCTGCTGAGTTTTATTCTAACAAAATTAATTATTTCTGGGAAATGTTAACCACAATGGCAGACATTGCTATGCTGAACATTTTACAAAGAAGCTGTTTCAAGCCATAAGCTGCCACCACAAGCAAACAACTGACGGCCAGCAGTGTTTTTGTTAGACTCTGACAAGGGAATCAATAAAAAGACACGACAAGGGTTCAATCAGAACAGACACCACTAATACGAATGGCCTTTTGGGACCCATGGAAGCGTGGAACTGCTTTTCCATGTTAATTTCTCTTTGCCACCCTTGGGGTTATCACCTTCTTTGGCCCCTGTTAATTAAAAACTGCCTCCTGTTCAAGTCCTTTGGCAGACATTCGCCTTGTGTCAACCCATTTTGTTGGCTGCCGAGAAAGGAAATGAAGGGAAGGAGAATTATGAAACTGCCACGTGAAACACTGCCAAAACTCTTCCTCACAACGCCACTCGACACAAACATGCATATTTCTCTCTCCATCCCTTCAAATACTGAGATGAACTTACAGATGACATGTAAAATGCAGATTTTAAATATTCGTTATCCAACTGTCATATTTTATGAGGACATGGGTATAGAAGAGTAACCTTGATTATGGCTGTGCAACTAATTGATTTTTCAGATGGGCAGCCAAACAGGAAAAAAAAAAAAAAAAAACAAAAAAAAAAATATAAATTTGATACATTTAAATAAATCTCATATACATTTTTTCCTTGTTTTTTATCTTACAAAAGTGAAAGCTACTCTTCTGCCTTCACTCCTGTCAAACTATGTCTTGTTCATGTTTCATTTTACCCACATTTCATTTCTGGCCAGTTCATAAGAAAAGCAAAAACAATGAAATGACAGAGTTTCCAAGAATGAAGGGGAGCATCAGTAGTTATTTAACTTAATAGTCCAGTGATTACAGCATTTATTCTGGGTCAGTTCTATTTCTGTCACCTCTGTTTGAAAGGATTTGTATCCCTCTGTCCCAAGAGACCACAAAGGTATTAAATGAGGAGAAGGTTTTAGACCCTAGTGTAGTCATTCTTGTATACAAATAATTAAATATTAATTAGGCTTGAGACCCAGCCACCACTGCTGAAATTTATTTTCCCTTTTCCAGCTCAACAATTATTTATTATTTTATGCAAAGGTGGAAGGTCTACTATCAAAAAGATAGTGTGAGTTTTACCCCAAATATCCTATAATGCCTCAATTCAAGCACACATGCAAGGAAAGTGAGATGTAAACTCAGACTGAGTTTCAAGGTGGTGAAAACTCCACCCTTGAGACTTCCAAGGCTACGCAACGAAGGTCACAGCTGACCTGTCTACCATCTCTGAGCAACAGGCTGGGGAAGAGGTACCTTCCAATCAACACATCAACAGTTTTGCATGCCAGAACTGGGACTGGATTATGTCTTATTCCATGGGGAAATGATTTTCTTGTGGAAAGCTAAAGGTTGACTCAGCAGTATTTTCCAGACCAACTGGGTAGAACAAGGGAAAAAAAATCTGAAAGTGTATCCAATGTGATGCAGACAATAGTGGTAAATATGTTCCTCTGGGAGGATGATTTTACCTGTACAATAAATCAAGCATTGTCTGTGTGTAAACCTTTTGAAGGCAGTTCAGTTTCCTTTTTGTTATTTTTACACATCACCTAGCACTTCTGTTGTAGAGGCAGATGCAACCCCAAGAAGCACAGATCAGGCCTTTGATTCTTCCACTTCTGACAACTTACTGACTTGTCAGTGCAGGCTCTTCCTTCCTAGGAGGAGAGTGTATTATCTACCTTTCCTCTAGCCCAGATAATAGTTTGTGTCTACTGTGTCCTTAAACATTGGAACTGCCAGACTGACCAAAAGATTTCAAATCTTTTTCCTTCCTCCACTACTTTTTCTGATGTTATTTATTTAAAGTTTTCATTTAAACATTTTGTCTACTATTTTACTGAGCTTTTCCAACTTTCTGAGTTAAGAATACTGTGGGTCTAAACTCCTCTTTTCTAAAATGAGGCAGAAATTGTAACTTTTGCTTCATTATTATTTAGCATGTCCTTTAGAGGTTTAACACGCTCTATTATTGGGTAATTACAAGGTAAATACAATAGTCTGATCTTCATTAGATATACACATGGAAACTACATCAGTGTCAGATTTGCACCATTTGAAAACCTGTTCTGTTGTGACAATTTTTTTTATTTGATATTAGTTACCCATACCATCCATATCATGTTTCTAAGAGTACCAAGAAAATTCTAGTAAATAGTTATCTTTAAAAATTGTTATTGCATTAAAATTATGTTCAGCTAGGATTTACTATTTGATTTCAAAGGCAGACATAGAGCAACTTAATGTTAGAAGATGAAATGTTAATATCCAATTTGAGTCAGTTGACCATGGATCAATGGCTTACTATCAGTGGCATGCCTTTTTTTCTTAAGTTAAATGACAATTTTTACTCGTTTTGCATGAATAAGTTCACATACAGTAAACACCTTAATGAACTTTTTTTTTAATTTATAAAACCTGGTTTTGTTGTTGTTGTTGTTTTTTGTTTGTTTGTTTTTAAACTTTCAGTAATGTTCAGTTAGATACACATCACTGCCTCCTACTCACAGACTGCTGATTGACCGAGAATGATGAGTTCTCAATAAATGTAAAACTGAAACACCTTCCCACACTATATTTAACATTGGCTATTTAAGTGACATTTTCAAAAATAATTTCATGGATTCACATTGGAAAACTTGCATATAAGGATCATGTAACTTTCTAAGTAAACTAAGAAGTTCCATTGTTAGTATTAATATTAATATTATTAATAATAATAAAGTATTAAGAAAAATCGAGTACAATGAAGAAAAATAGTTTGTAAATTAATGTGAAAAAGCCTGTCTGAAGTTTGTATTTCCTCTGTTTTGACTTCACTTCCCCACAGAGATGAATGAGGGATTCCATGAGATTCTTCCTTTTCCCTTTCCCTTTCCTTTTCCCTTCCCCTTCCCCCTCCCCTTCCCCTACCCATTTCCCTTCCTTTTCCTTTTCCTTTTCCTTTTCCTTTTCCTTGTCCTTTCCATTTTCATTTTCATTTTTTCCTTTTCCCTTTCCTTTTCTCTTTCCTTTTCCTTTCTCTTTCCCTTTCCCTTTCCCTTTTCCTTTCCCTTTCCATTTCTATTTCCATTTCCATTTGTTCTTTTCCCTTTTTCCTTTTCCTTTTCATTTGTTTTCTTTTCCTTCTGCTTTTTCTTCTTCTTCTTATTTTTTTTTTCCAGTGAAAATAAAAGAACCCCAGAGATGAAAGAAGTTCATTGTGCAGAATGAAATACAATTTCTCTTTTTGTACCAATGTACAAAAGTGTGACTGCTAATTCTTGATTAAAACACATCCAACTGTGCAGTCATGGTAAAATTTCATCTGGTTGAGTGGGCTACTGAAGTGAAACTACCTGGATTTGCAGAAGAGTTTCATAGACATTTTTTTAAGAAGTCATAGCAGGCAAGCATCTAGTGCCTGTTCCTGCAAGCAAAAGTCTGGTAGTCTGGCATTTTCAAGGCAAGACTGAGATCACCTTTTGATTTGAAATCTCATATAAATGAGTGTTGTGGGAGTGACAGGCAGAGGGAAGCAACTTTGAGGAGAGGATCATCTTCATCAGTAAAAGACAAATTATGACCTCCAGCAAAGTTGATGAAGACTTGTCAAAATAGGTGAAGTAAGGACTGCAATCTTGAGTGTTTATAAAACGTTGTGTGGATGACAAGGAAAAGGATGTGCATTTTCTGAAACATCCACCCCAGTAAAGCAAAAATACTACTACAGGGCAAAACTCTGAAGGCCTTCTGTTTACAAAGGTTGGGCTGGATGCACAAGCTTTTCTACATTGTTAAAAAACAGTCCTTCCACAAATAGCACAACACAATGCAATCTCAACAATCATCTTCTGCTTTCTTCTGCTGAAGATTCCATCTTCCTTTCCATCCTCTGTCAGAGAAATAGGTCCAAACATGTTTGAAAACTCCAGATCTACTTACCATGAGATTTGTCTCTTTAATAATTCTAGCACCTCACTAGAAGACATAGAATGAAAGAGCAGTAACTGAAGTGGAGCATGTGTTTATTGATATCTCAGTAAGCTTTGCATTGAGTTCCAGGCTTAAAGCTGATGAAGTATTTATTTGACCCAAACTGCTACAATCTCACCTGACAATTCATTTTGCCAATACAATGATATACCTGGTTTATATCTGAGGGCAGAGCTGGAGCTCTTCATCTGTGTGACTTTGTCCATGTGTCTTTATGCCTCTTTTCAAGCAAATATATGCCTGTCTGTTCAACTCATATGTTTGTAAGATAGAGACTGTCATGTTTTTCTGTGTTAACACAACAACGTTATTTATCCTCACTGCAAAAGCATACACTTTGAGGAAATATGTAGATATAAAAATTGTTTCTACTAAGGCAGAAAAAATCTGAAAAACTAGCTGGTGAGATTTGAACACCATGATATTTTATTAATTCCAATATCACAACTTCTGCAGCTTGAAGCCCACAGTAGTGAATGAAGAACTATTTGTTATTTTAAATATGTATCTGCAGGCTCCTGTACATTTAAAATGAGTATTCCCAACCATAGCTCACAAAAGCAAGTAATACATATCATCTGCAGTCAAATATCAAACCAAGTTAAATGTTTGACTTTGCATTCACTACAAAGCAAGTAAATCATTTTGATGTTAAATGCACACAAAGCCTTCCCTAACTCAGAAAGGTTATTTTATCTCAAATATCTGGCAGTAAAGTATAGGATGAACCCTATATATTTTTTTTTTCTCCTTTAGAAGTTTAATAATTTATTATAGTAAAAGGGGGCAAAGCAGCTAACTCATCCCCTTCTGACAACCAGTTTCTTTGTCTAATTTTCATTTGTTTCTTTGGCAGCTAAAACACCTTGAAATTACCTTCTCCAGCATGGAAGAATGATTTTTTTCCCCTAGCTCTAGCTGTCATAGTGATTAGAATTTTAATTAGTAAAGCAGAGAAGAGGGAGGAAAAACACAGAGAAAAGCACTTGAAAAATTCACAAGAGCAGGGGAAGACAAAGAGATGTCAGAGACAGCTGCGCAACTTGCTTGTTACAGCAGCATTTGCAGAGCTATGCTCTAGTTTATAGTACTAACATAGCACCATCCTTTAGCTTTTTTGCAATGTCAGTCTTCTGGGGTATTAGAAAACATTTTTTTTTCTGTTTATCAGTCAGAGAAAGACAACATTTTTAAAGCACTCCAACTAGGAGTGGCTCCACTGTTGGGCTCCTTTTGGTCCTTTGATTTGCTCTACAGGACTCTAAGCTCAGGACTCCTTCCACAAAGACAAGATTATCAGCAATAGAGACTGCTACCATCCAACTTATGTCAATTAATATTATAATTACAGATCAATATTTGGGCTTTTTATACAACAAAGGAAACCCCTTAAAGCTGAAGGGCTGACAGGGAAGAAACACAGTGGAAAGCTCTCAAAAAACAACACCAAATATATTTTAATTTGAAACCAAAAAAACTGCAGTTTAACTGTATAAAAACTGTTTATGGTCATTCATCAGCCTGTGATCTGCACAGGCTTTTTGCCTGTGTTGCTGCTGTGATGCCATTGCTTAACACAGGAGACAACAAGGATTGGGAGGGGAAATCTGTTAAAAACTAAAGAGATGACCACTGGATTCACACATATTTGCATTTCACCCAAGTGCTGGTGAGACTCAGGTACATCTTACTCACGTTGGAAGCCCCACAGCTATCCCCAGCATCTCCAGCATTTCTGTCCATCTGTTGCTGGTGCAGAGTCATTTGGGCTGGTGGCTGGAGTAACCCCCCACCTTCCAGGTCTCTGCTTCTTACAAGGTCTGTCAGCTCTGCTCCACACTGTTATCACTATCACTATTGTCACTTGCATTATATGAGTACATTTGGCTCACAGCTAAGATCAGCAGCACACTGTGCATGGCAAGGTACACGCACGTACTAAATGTGGGGATGAATATGTGCTATTATCTATTCAACAGCAGGAGAGCACAGGAGCTGAGTATCTGAGTGGCAGAATGGGAAATTGAATCCCATTCCAATGCCTGAACAACAAATTTATTCTTTCTAAACTCACATCCTCTCAACCCAGTCCTTGTACTCAAAGATATTTTAATCAGCTGAGAGGAAAATCATTTTCTGTCTCTACAGGGACTGGTCCTGAATTTCTCACTCACATGAGTGGTTTCCTTCCAGTGAGTCCAAGCTTTTAGCAGATAGCAACAGAGTAATAAGCAGAGCAGATTTAACACATTTTAAGAAAGGATTATCAATCTGTGCCACTGATCTCTCAAAACAAATGTGTGTGTACTCCTATGTCACCAGCTTTTGCAAAGGTTAGTCATTCACAGAATATTCACTAGGAACTGCTGAGATTTTCTGAACACTTTGACAGCTATTTTAATTCTATTCCACACTCAGCTTTAGTTAGTATTCTGCATAAAATAAAAGACAAGTTACAAGTCAGCTTCTCACAGAGAATCATAGTCCAATCTCTAGCAAATATTCTACTATGGTAACAAATTGGCTAGGTGACCTTTTGTCTGGTGACATAGCACATGACATATTTGCAATTTATAGAAATCCATCCATAGAGAATATTTTGTTTCAAGTAATTATAACTCAGTGCAAGATCTAAATAAAAGTGAAGAAAAGGTCATTAGGAATGTAATAGAAAACACAGATAAACACAAAACATCAGGTTCAAAGCACTGATCTTAACTATACAGATGTAAATACTGGTAAGAAGCCAATAATAGCAGCTAAAATCAATTACCAGCTGTTTTAAAGCACATCATTGAAAGCACCATTGCAATTGCTACCTTCAGGTCCTGGCTACTAAAACAGCAGACAAGAAACAGAAAACTACAATTCAGACCCTTAAAAATACCTCACTGTTTTTTTCCTTTTATTGCTTTCCTGCTCTGAAATAATCTACATTTTATAGTATGTTTAGTGGCAAGGAAGATTTTGTACACCCATTTTAAAATATCACTGAGGAAACCATATGTGTCTACAGAAACTCTAAAGGAGATAATGGTTGAGATTTGCCTCCAGCTGAGAGCACACAGTGGGCAAAAGAAGAGGTAATGAAAGATAGAAGAAACTGTCTGTTCTTCCACCAATAGTCAGACACCAGCCACCAAGAGGTCATATCTTCCTCTTGATGTAACATATATAGGAGAATCAGAGATGCATTTTCTGTCCTTATGAATCTTGAGCTGGAGTTACCAATTCTGGAGCGTCATCATATCTCCATTTTCCCATTAGACCCAAAGTACCGTTTATGGATTTAGCAGACATCCTACCAGCTAAATTAAAAGTGTTTTATTCCTGCAGGTGTGGATCTGTTCTGTATTTCTACAATGATGAGGGTATTTAGAGTTCCAGAAAAAAAGCAGGCTTTTTATTTCTGCACTTTCAGGTGATCCACTACTACAACAATTTATATTGTGTGGTGCCTTAAAAGCTCATTTCAAACTACTTTGGAAAACGTATTGAATTGGAGTGCGCATAAAAAATATTCCTGATTTAGCTCTTAAAATGAACTTAATGTGATATAAACCACTCCAGTGACCTAAGAGCTGCTGGTAAGTGGTCATAATCATGCCTCTGTATAAAGCTTGCATGTTCAGTGACTGAACACATTGACTTAAATACAAACCCTCCCCTAGCCCATAAGTGTGAACCATTTTGTGTCACAGAAAAGTTACAATCACAAGGCAAATGAACATTAAAGAGACACAAAGCAGCTCTTGTTAGTGCTGGAAACAACAAAGAGTACCAAAGCACTCTATTCAGAAATATGTTTTCACAACACAGCTCATGAAGTCATTCTAAGAAACAAAGAATACATGAATAAAGAAAGATCAAAGCTACAGGTAATATGACAGGAAAACCTATTTAAGTAAATGGGGGTTATATGCTTACTGAATATTGCACAAATGTGCTGTGAGAGCAGCATGAATCAAATCCATTGCTTTAACTACAAAGGATGATTTCATACAGAATTTAAAAATTGCCTCAGGACTTTTGTTCTAAAAATAATTCAAATATCCGGCAGAGGGAAATCTCTAGTAAGTATGCCTTCTCAGCTTTTACCAATGCCTTCACAAGTTTGATATATTTGCATTTCAGGTAGAGGATGAAGCATTAGGAGAGTGTTAAAGTTCATTAACCAGAAACAGAAGATATAACCCCAAAAGTCAAGTATTAATTCTACCCAGACTTATTTTCAAAACCTTGACAAAACTATGGAGTAGACAAGGATAGGAAGTTGACTAAGGGCTTCTGCATGCATTTACAGCAATAAACAGCAAATGGTTCTGTGACTATTCTGAGAATACACATAGTTCCCCTGGAAATATTCAAACCATAGTTCCCCAAAGAAGATACACCAGGACACAGAACTGCAGCAGCACTTCTGATTTTTGTGATGTCACAGTACTTCATGTTTTCCAAACACCTGAAACTAAGTGATTTCAAAACAATCTTTATAAGAAACTTGTGTCTTTATATTTTTTTTTTAATATTATATATTATATTATTATTAATAATATCATTTAGTATTTTAAATATATAGACACTTACTTCTGGACCTCACTGTTCTGAAAAATATGCAAAATCAGAAAAGTGTGAATATTCTGAAAGCTCAAGCTTGGAACATGGGGAAAAGAAGACAGAAGGGGAAAGAAAGAAAGCAGGAAAAATGTACTGAGCCAAACAGAAGTGACATTTCCATGGCTGGATCTTTTTATTTTGCATATGATTTGAAGATGGCAAATATGAACTTATTATTTCAAAAGTAGAGAGGAAAAAAAAAAAAAAAAAAGAAAAAAATATAAAGTAGAAGAAGAAGAATAAAAGGTTAACAACATGCAAAACTCTTCTGTAATGGTATTCCAGACTAAGGATTCTTATTCAAAATAGGGAACTGACCTCATTTTGCACAGATACCTTCTTGGAGGTGTCTTCCTTCCCACTTTTTAGTGGAGCATTTCGAGCTTATGTACCCTCTCAACTTGTATCCCTAAGTTTTCTTTCCATTGCAGTGATTCATTTGCACACATTTAGAAAAAACACTTATGAATACATATGGGAAGTCTCCAAAAGGATAATTGAAAACAAGATCATTTCAAAAGAAAATTAGTCATCTTTCAGACTTATGCCTCCCTGCACAGATATAACCAGCATAAAAAACTCAAGTTGAGACCATGAGTTTTGCAAGCCACTTTGTTGAAATACATCTTTACACAGCCTGTCAGAAGATAGGAGACAGATGTTCAGTGTTTTGCACACTAATCTTCAAATAAACCACATGAGTTTTATGAGTGTTTCTCAGTGGGAAAGAAAATAGCCTAGCCAAATAGCCTGAAAACTACAGAGCAATCAGATTTTGGTTTAGAAGCTAAAAGTAGATTCCCCTTTTCTCCTATCAGATGAAAAAACTTCTGGAGAGTCTCTGTCAGAGAGAGCTTTTGCTTCACTTTCCCCCCACTGCTCTTGCCTCGCATGGGATTGCCTGCAAAAACAGTGCCTGAGGGATCTATATGCAGTTTTCCAAAGCAAACTTAACACAAGTGCTGTTCCCAGGTTACACATTTGAGTCCTGTAATACAAAATGTGAGAGAACATCCCCTAATGGCATTCAAATCATGTTCTTGCAATTTTCATGTGTCACGTGTTTCCATTTTTTTTCTTGGGAAAAAAAAAAAAAATCTCGCTGACTTTGTGCATTGAACAGCTATACATATTCTGTAGCATGACAGCACACAGTGTTTCCCACGTCAGAGAAATATCTTTTCTATAGGGCATTAAAATATTTTAAGTTCCCACTTTGTGGCTAGATCCTGAAACCCTCACTTAGGAAAAAATTGGTTACTTAATTAGCACTCAGAGTTTACAGAGGATGAAGATAGAAAGGACTGCTAGATTTTCTTAAATTTCATCTACTTAGCTTTGTACAGAGCTCATTAACTTGCCTTTTTTTTTTTTTTTCAGTCTAATTTGTGTTTGGCTAAACTGTATTTTCTAATAAGTTTTCACAGTGCACATGGTAACACATGAACAATTTACCAATAAGCCTAAGAGGTAACATCTTCAATGTTAAAAGCAAAAACAAAGCAATCAGATTTAAAAAAAAAAAAAAAAAAAAAAAGTTTTTTTTTTTTTTTTTTTTTTTTTTAATTTAGCTAATCAGGCTCTGACTTCCAGACATTATTTTTTCTTATTCTCCTCTCTACCAGGTAAAAGAATCCTTCATTACCTAGTTTCTCCCCTCAGGGAGAGCACATATGTTCTATCATCAAATTACTTAATCTCCTTTTGGATATGTTACACAGGCTGAGCTCAAAGCCTGTCCTGATTTCTGTCATCTCTCCAATTGCTTTTTTTTTTTTTCTCCTTTTTTTTTTTTCCTACACATTCTTCAATTTTTAAAGAACTTTTCTAAAGTATGCAATCTAGAGTTTTGGACAGCATTCTAGGAGCAGTTTCACCTGTGTTACTCACAGATAAAAGGCATTTCCTTACTCTCTTCCTTTCATTTCCAAGAATAACACAAGCCCATTTGGCAAATAGTGTTACATCGGAACACCCATCAGAGATCCTTACAAAGAAAGATAAGATATACCTGGTTTCTACAGAAATGTTACGGTCTTTGCTCCTGGATGTGTAACTTCACACTTAGATGTTTTACTAGTGTTTGATCCCATAAAATAACATACAGCTTCCATGAGAGGCTATTGTTTCCCCATAGCTGACAATACACTTTCAAACCACAGGAACTACATGGAGGAAGTGTAAAACAGAACTTGTAATAGAGATTGCAGAGGACTGCTATGATCTGACAATACTTTTGAGGGTAGTAGAAGTGATTAATGCCAGATTGTTTGTTTAAAAAAAAGAATACTTTGAAAGCATGACACTCTGCAAATACATGTAAAGTAATGAAAGAGAACAATCCAAATTCCTTGAAATCTCTTCTGCAGTCTCCACAGAAACAGACAGAATATTTAGACATATAAGCCTTTTGTATTTGTACAATATGTAACATAATCAGCTTCTGACATCCTGGTTTATGCCTTGAAGAATTCTATAAGTACTGCATATGTACAGTCATTTTTATAACAGTGACATCAACAAGGATTCGGCAGATTAGTCCTGTGTTATATGGGAGGTTTGTTCCTTTCTGGAGTGGCAGCTGGGATATTGGTTGGGTTGTCCTGGACACTTCAAATAACATCCAACTCCTGTGCAGAGGTAATGAAAATAAGCTCCCTGCTGTAACCATTGAACAATAAGCAGACATAAAAGTTATAACGTACAGTGCACTTTGTTTTTTCACAGAGGATGACTACACTTTCTTCATAGCCAACAAAATTTTCAGTGTATTCATGGGAATTATGAAACAGAATCATAGTTAGTACTATGTAGCTATGGCAAGCAAGTAAGATGAAGATCATAGGGACTGGGCAGCAGTTAAGAGCAAAGAACTAAACAAATGAGAATGGTCTAAGTTAGAAGCCCAAAATGAAAATAAGTCATGTGACCAGCCCCCAAAGGTAGTGTGATGTGACACATTAGAGGATATATAAGTCTTTAGATGTTAAACTACAACTGCTTTGGTATTCAGTTAATACTAGGACATTTCCAAGGATGAGAGAAATATTTAGGTTTTCCTATTGAAAGGAGTGATGAATTTTATTATCTCTGAGATCAAGTCCTCTGGGCTACACAGCAGACTAGGGGTAGAAAAAAAAATAGTCTCTTTGTTCACTTTATGCTTCTATAGAATAAGTTATGATTACATATTCATATTCTCTGCTAACATACTTTTTATTTTTAATAACAGAATAGGATGCAAACTTCTTAGGGAAAACAGAAGGGTCCCCAGAGTGTTATGAAGCAGCAGGCAGCATCACAGCAGTAATTCTGAAGCAGGCAGCAACCACTCCACTACCCCCAAAAGAGAGGAAGCAGGAACTGTAAGTATTTACATTACCTTTTATCTTTTATTTATTTTGAAGTTCTAGCAGCAGCTCAGTTTCTCCTACATGGAGACTGTAATCAGTAATTGAATTTCACTCTCATACCCTGGTCTTAGAAGAACCAACCTCCTGCTGATCCAGTATGAAGACAAGTGAACCAAAAATGTAACATGCTTTTAGGAAAATTCAGAAATTGTTAGTCTAAACAGTCAGAGAAAATCCATTAACCTTTCACTTGAAAATGTCCTGAAAGTGTCTAGTGTACAATATGTGTGAAATAAATACATCCCTTGATCTGTTTTGATGTGTCATCTTTGAGCTGTCTGTGATGGAAAACATAAAAAGAAAATGAAAGAGAGCAGCTGCATTCTTTAAAGCACTCCTAACTGAGGGCATAGGATACTTCACAGACATCTCACTGAAATTAAAACCTATTAATACAGAGATATCTGCAAGGTTCAAGCATGCAAATCTTCAAAATGGCACTGAAAGAAAGAAACATACAACAACTATGTTTTTTTTTAATGAAATAGTCTTGCAAGACGCAGTCTCTAACACACTTTGGGCAAAGATACATGTATAATCTGTATAATCACAGTGACAGAAAATGACTCACTCTTTTTGACAATTCAAAAAAAAAAAAAGAATGAAAGAAAGAAAGTACTTTAAGAATTTAAAGTTTAAATCTAAGAAATCCACATTTGTAACTGCATCAGATGTAACTTACTTCCAGTTTTACTCATGTTTTCTATTTGATTTTGTCAACATACCGAAAGGTGATCAGAATAAATTTGGTAGGCACCAACACATAGACACACCCTTTTATACATATCCTCTGTATCAGAGCAATGAAAAAAATCAGATTTTATTCACTGAGCATATTTGCTACTGCTATCTATTATGTTGTTCTGATAGATATAGAAAAATTATATGACAAAATCCAAGAACACTATAGTGCATGTAAAGTACTGCATGTTCTACAAGATACCTGAAAAAAAGAGAAGTGAACTAAGTGACATTTTTAGATCGTTAGAGCAACAAAAGATGGGTATAGAAGATACTTTGGCTTTTCTCATACACCAGGACACACACACACACACACACACAAAAAAAAAAAAAAAAAAAAAAAAGGTGAGAAACAGTTTCATTAATGTAGCAGATGGCAGATGCCTTTTCCCCCAGAATTGCCACAGCTGGCTGATTTGTGCATGTTCTGAGAAAAGCAAAGTGCATGAAGCTATCTTCATGATTACAGACATCCAGACATCTGCAAACAAAAAGGGCGAGCTGGACAGGCAGTCCAACTCAGCTGAGTAGGTGGGCCATGAGTAATTCTGGTTTATCAAGACTGGCTTCTTCTCCTCCTCCTTCTCTTCACAGATATCTTACTCCATCTAACTTACTGCTGAAATCAGCATTCCCTTCTTGTTCTCCTTCCCACCCTCCCCAGATCCACAGATGCAACCCACCCCCTGTTTCTATCCACCCACTTCTGTGTCTACAGCTCATAAAATACTCTCCACATTGTTTTTCTCTTAGTCCCTAAGGGATGAAGTCTGCCTCTCAACCTTGTGGCTAAATCATGGTGACTTATATCTCAGGTGCTAACATTTTTTGTAAAGGCACCTGTACAGTATTGACAATTTGCATTTTAGCCACTGCTGGGCTAAGAACCCAACCTTTATGAAGTAGTCTTACAGGAGGATGTGTAGCCTAAGGCTGGAAGTAGCACAGGAACTGAGCTATCATTTCATAGATACAAAAGGACTTGCCAGGATGAACATAATGCTATCTTCATTTTTTTTTTTTTTTTTGTAGAAAACTTTTTCCCCTGAGGCTTTAAGGTGTCTTTAATAGCAAATAGGGGAAAAGAAAGCAGATTACAGCAGATTACATAGTGATCCGGGCATAGGTAAATTAGACAATTTGATAGGCTATGAGGACAGACTATGCAATTTCCAAAAGAACAGCAACTAGCAGGAAAACCTATAAACCATCTCTGATGCTGGTTATTATTCAAACCATAATCCTGCTCTTTAGTCCCCTCAGAACAGTACTCGCAGCACAATGTTTTGAAGCCTAAACTGCATTTATCTCACACCTCTGAATCTGGCACAGAATACACAATTCTCGGTAAAAGAATAAAAAATAAAGCCAACAGAAAAGTGCTTAACCAAATTCTTGGGACAATGAAGTGCGAACAGGTGTGATGATGTGTTAAACAGCATGTGGCAAAAATGCCTAAGCTTGCTAATGAGATGACAGTTACTTGTTATTCAAACTGTCCTAGTAAAATCATCTTTGCCTAGTACCTATGCCCTTGGGCTCATATCCAATCAACTTGAGAGCTGCAACATGTCATTCAAAATGACATTCATCAGTATGGAAAACTATACAAGATCTATATGCATAGAAAATGACAACACTCGCTACCATTAAGGTAAATGAGAGTCTTCATCAGAGTGAATATGGAACACGCAAGCTTCCCTAGCCAAAAAAGAGTGAATGCTCATGAGAACAGTAAGCTCCACTAGTGGGAAATATAAACTAATTAAAATGAAATCTCCTTTCAATGTGTTTCTGTAGTTTGAAATAACACTGATCCTTTCCAACAAAGCAGTGTTAAAAAATTTACATATTGAATTGTGATGTACTAAAACCAAAGTGGAACAATATGGGTATT